>JASANB010002281.1:0-89653 GCA_030248155.1 Sabatieria punctata
TTGTGAGATATTTTTGTTAAAACTAATGTCGACAATTCAGGGTCCGTTGATTTCGGAAGGGGTATAACTCGAGGCTATAGAAGGTTTGCTAGCCAAAATACAAACTCTCAACAAGATAATAATAATCGTGCCAGAAAATCGTTTCATTCGGTTGAAAATTTAGAAATGGTGGCCATTTGCAATTATTCAAAAAAAACTCGAAAAAAAGGCCAGGCGGTGATTTTTACCGCCAACTACTGTATTTGAATTGCTTAACGTTCTTCTGACCATAATTTTACAGCAGCAAAAGTCGGCGACACATTTGACAAAAATCCACAAACTAAAAATATGCAAAATTTTGAGGCGTTCAAAATTGACGTCTGAAAAATGGGGTCAGTTCATTTCGGAAGGGCATAACTCCACAAGCTACAGAAGGCTACCAGGCTAGGACTTGGCTAAAACAAACTCTCTTAACAAAAATAACTAATACTAAGTTGACACTATGAACATGACAAAACAGCCAAGCAGAATGGAGATGAATGGCTTGGAGACTCAAAACTCAACTCGCAAAGAATGGAAATCTAAACTGAGATTTTTCAAATTCTAAATTTTTTTGTTTGTAAACTAGGACAGGAATCTGCCAACCGGCTAAGTATGCCACACTAGAGAGAACAAATTTGAAAATACAACAGGAGTGTTCTCGATGGACAGTTCTTGCTGCTACCTGCTACTGTTCGCCAACACTATACATCACCTTCCAGCAAACAGGAGTGCTATCAAGAGGATGGTTCTTGCTGCCACCTGCTACTGTTTCGCCAACACTCATAGGTCACCTTCCAGCAAACTGGAGTGCTATCGACGGATAGTTCTCGGCCGCCACCTACCACGATGTTCGCCAACACTCATAGGTCACCCTTCTCAAGCAAACAGGAGTGCTATCGACGGACCATTCTCCACCACCACCTGCTACTGTTCGCCAACACTCATAGGTCACCTTCCAGCAAACAGGAGTGCTATTGACGGATAGTTCTTGCTGCCACCTGCTACTGTTCGCCAACACTCATAGGTCACCTTCCAGCAAACAGGAGTGCTATCGAAGGATAGTTCTTCCTGCCACCTGCTACTGTTCGCCAACACTCAGACGTCACCTTCCAGCAAACAGGAGTAGGGCCTGACCGGATACAAAATTTCTACCGGATCCGGATATGCCCATATCCGGCCAGATCCGGATCCGGATATGCCGGATATCATTGATCAACCTAAAAATTTTTAGAATGTAGTAAACTACACATATACATTTCTTTGTCTACTATAACAGTTGATTCAAAACAACATCTAATCTAATAATTGTAGTTCAGAAACTATGGTTGTCCAAAGATGATATCGGGTTTTTGGGATAGCATGATGATATTGCATATATCATAATGCATGCAAAAATGAGATAGGTACTTATTTTTTGCATATTTGCATATTTTATCACCGCTGCTAGAAATTCGATAACTGGACGCTTTCCAAGCATTTTCGGAGTTTGCCAGTCGGAATGTCATATGCAATCCTTAGCATTTAGTAGGCATACCTATTCCACTGATACAGACCTCATCTGGAAAAAACAGAAGGGGAAACTCAGTTTGGCATGAAAGTTCAGCTCATTTCGGAATTCTCGATGACAAGGAGCACCCATCTCAAGAACCAGGCCCTGGGTCATGACAATTGCAGAGGTACCTCCATTCTGGCTGCTGGGCAGTCCTGAACCACGTTCTTGGGATGACTTCATCTCTGAGCCTGGGCACTCTGGATTGACAGTCAGGAAGCCAGAGCCGGTGTAGCCATGACAGACAACCAGAGACAATTTGGCCATCACCAGCTGACTGGGACCAGACTTCGTTCAACAGTTTCCAAAACAGCACTGCATTGGACAGAGCCACCACCAACTTCAACAGTACAGAGAAGCACTCCACCAGCTGTTCTAAGTCAAACGATCGACAGTGTTGGGCCTACAAAGATTTCTACATCCATCACACTACTCCCCAGAAGAGAAACGGCAAATGAACTGTTGTGTTGTCTCAGAAACAGCTGCTAAGGAGTGTGAGCTGGAAAACAAGACCATCGACTACATCATTGCGCTGCAGATGGTGTGTACAATCGGCAATGTCTACCAGCTTGTTCAGGAACAGCTGCTCAGCCATGCAGAGCCCCAACCTGAGGAATTCTCCAACCTACTACATACAAGCTGCTGAGACTGTTAGGGCTGATCAGTCAGCCATTGCGGAAACATCGGCAAACCCCTCCAAGTTTTGAGATGCTCTGTTTCTGCTATTCACAAGTCAGCTAGAGGCTAGCTCCACCTGTCAGAAGAAAGAAAAAGGGACTAGCAACAGTCACTGCAGCAATCGCGCAACCAACCTCAGAAGTCTAATGCTCTAAGTATGCTGGATACTGTGGCTATTGTCTGCATAAATCCGGAAGCAGTGCTCAGCCTGTGATCAGACATGCAGCTTCTGTGGTATCAAAGGACATTTCCAGACTGTGTGCCGTCAGAGGACCCGTCCGGGAAATGTTTCAACCAAATCAGTGGGTTCAGTCTCCATCGGCGCAGTGAAGCAGGCCTTCCTGGTCACAGTGCAACTTCAACCACTATACATGAAAAGTGTTTGGGGTATTTTGTGGGCGATGGCCAACACGAGAAAAATTGGCAGGCGGCTACCCAGACCGTCACCGAATGTAGTATGAATGAGTAAAGAATAAAAACCTCTCTGGCCTGACCGCGTCACAATTATCAGTGTTTATGTATTGCCTACACTTACTGCCCCACTGTTATTGTTATTGTTATTGTTATTGTTATTGTTAAACCTCCACATTATTGCTACTGCCTTAGAAGTTATTCATCTTTGAGCTACTGCAGGACATTCAAGGATGCATCCTCTACATAGATGACATCATTGTGCACGCTCCTGACCAGGCAACTCATGACAAGACTATTCACTGTGTTTTGGAGAAGTTACATTCTGCCAACCTCTGGCTCCCAATACGTGAAGAAGTGAAAGGTCCTCTCAGTCCTACATCAAGTTCCTGGGTCGAGTGGTATCGTTTGGTTGCATCAGACCAGCAAAGGAGAAGCTGCAGCCTATCCCTCAACTTTCCTGTGCTTGGCCACAAACAATAAGGAAGGTCAATGCTTTCCTGGGTATGCTCAACTACCAGTCTTGAGTACATCCGAGTTGCATCATCTGGCAGAACCGCTCCAGAAGTCTGACACGGAAGGCACCAGAAAGTCCGGCAAGTCCCCTAGAAACTCTGTCGAGCTTATCTGGGGTCCTCAGCAGTAAAAAGCCTTTGATGCACTAGAAGAGCTGTGTCAACTGATCTTCAACTGGCTCTGTTCGATCCCAAGAGACCAACTATCCTGACAACTGATGCTGTGACTGTGGAATCGGTGCAACTCTCAACCAGATCCAACAGTAATAGAGAAAAAGAGAGACCAGTTACCTATGGTAGTCACACACCCGATGAACGCCAGATGAATTACTCAGTCAGTGAACGAGAAGCTCTCTCCCCGCTGCCATGTTCTTTGTTGAGTACTCCCCAGGAAAACTCTCTCTGGGCCGTCACTTCACTCTCAGGACCGATCACTCAACCGCTCACTCTGCTGCTCAAGCAATGTGGCAAGGGCCGTCAAAGCACTAAGTTCGAACATTGGTTCAAATGCCTCAAGCATGTTCAACTTCTCAGTTGAACACATGCCTGGCAAGTCCAACATTGTCGCAGATGCTCTCAGTCCCATCCCTGACATATGATGATGTGCCACAGGATCCCTTCATTTGCACTCTTCATTCAGCTGTGACTGAGACACCCAAAAGCCCAACTTGGAAATGCCTCCAGCAAGCTACTGAGGGATCCTCTGCTTCAGCTGGTCACCCCACCTCAAGCAAAGCACAGCCAAGTCTCAACTTCCTAAGTCTCTGCACTCCTACAAGTCAGTGTGGGAATCGCTTTCACTGTGGAAGATGGGTTACTTTTCTCGCGACTGCTGGGTCATACTACCCTAGACACTGTGGCGCCAAGTTCTTCAGCTTGCACACAAGGGACACCCGGGCATTGATTGATTGATATGTATGTATAAGAGTGCACATGCGTTTCAGGTGTAATCCCAGTATTTGCATGTAGTGGTGTTTTATAGAGCTGTCACCCCGCGCTAGAATTACATGTCAGCTCAGACTGTGAGGCCGCAACAGGCGAGCTGCCCTGTTAATTCATTCTGTCTGCATGTCTCTCTCTCTCTCATGCTGTTCCCTAGCCTTGATTATCTGTTACAGTGCGGCTACCGAAGTAAACTGCATTTGCTGCTACAGCCTCAGCCACCTACACTCAGATACCTGTGCCGCGCCACCACTCGCACACAACACTGGTGACGCTGGTGAGATTGGAGCTCACGCGGGCAATGCCCAATGGATTCTCAGTGACAACGGTCCCCAGTTCACCAGCCACGCTTTTGTCAACTTCTTGACCAGCAGAGGCATTCGGCACATGTGCATTACTCCATACAGTTCAGAACGCAATGGATCGGTTGGATTGATTCAATGGCACTCTCAAGGGCGTTATCGAAATGCTGCCATCCAGTCCAAATCGTCGTGTTTGGGATGCTGCTGTGCATGAATTTCTTGCCACCTATCGATCTACACCTACTGCTCAGAGCAAGAGCCCTGCTGAGTTGATGTTTGGCAGACAAGCACGACTACCAATGCAGTTTGCTCAGCTGATTACCAAGCCCGAACCTACTGCAGCTAGCACACCACCCAACCCAGCGTGCACTTTCCAAGTGGATTGCCGCCACATTGGCAGAATTCATTTTCCTGGTCCATTTCGGAGGGGAGGAGAAGGTTCATGTGAAGAAACCGGCAGTCCAAGTTTGCAAGGGTCCGTCGCCATACACTCAACCACTGACCATTGTTGAAGTTTTGGGCTACTGGACCTACAGGCTTGAGGATGGACAAGTTGTCAATGCCAGATGCTGCAAACGTCATTACAACATCCCTCTTGCCACGGATGATGAGCAGCAACAATACACAAACCATCAAGCTGGTCAGGCTGAAGTAGGATACGGTCCCCAAACGCCTCAGCAGCAAGCACCGCCTAACCAGTCGCCAGCTCATTCATCAACACCATTTTTCACACCTCCGCAGCAGCAATGCTACAATCTATGTGACCGGCAGAAGATCCAAGTTCCTAAACGCCTGATCTTCGATAAATGACTGCTGCCATTTGTTTTGAAACCTTTCTGTACCACCGGCTCATCACTCTTCTCTCTCTATGGAGGAGGGGGGTGGTGTTGTATGAGTGCAAGTACATACAGCGTATGTATGTATATATGTATAAGTGTGCACATTCGTTTCAGGTGTGATTCCGGTATTTGTATGTAGTGGTGTTTTATAGAGCTGTCACCCCGCGCTGGAATTACGTGTCAGCTCAGACTGTGATACGGCAACGGGCGCGCCGCCCTGATAATTCATTCTGTCTGCATGTCTCTCTCTTGTGCTGTTCCCTAGCCTTGATTATCTGTTACCGTGCGGCTACCGAAGTAAACCGCGTTTGCTGCTACAGCCTCAGCCACCTACACTCAGATGCCTGTGCTGCGCCACCATGCGCACACGACAATGATAAATCCCGATTTTTTGCCGACTTCAAAAATTCGATTTTCCTGTATACTTTTAGCGAGGGTTTTGAAACTGCTACATAAAATTTTACTATATTAGGTCTATAAGCGGTCATGATTTCACCAGAATAGCCTTTGCATTTCTTAAGTAAGAGCCGTTTTTATGTGACCATTCTATAATATTCATTCACATATTCGTTAAATTTCCCACCAAAATTTGAATTTTCGTGCCAAAATTCTATCACAGTTAGCCGGACTCATTGGGCAGCTACTGTGTAAATTTGGTTCACATTGGCAGAGAATTGACTGAAAACGGGTAATTTTAGCGAACCTTAAAAATGTTAGCTTTGGAAATGACGATGAATCCCGATTTTTTGCCAAATTTAAAATCGGATTGTCGCGCGTACGTTGGGCGACTGTTTTGAAACTTCTACAAAAGATTTCACTATATTGGGTCTATAAGCGGCCGTGATTTCAGAGGCGTAGCTTTTGTATTTCTTGAGTAAGAGCCGTTTTCATGAGACCATATGATTTTCGTATTTTCGTTTAAATTTCCCGTCAAAATTCGAATTTTCGCGCCAAAACTGTAACACAGGCAGCCGGACCAATTGGGCACCTACGCTCGAAATTTGGTTCAAATTCGTCGAGAATTGAGTGAAAAAGAGCGATTTTAGTGAACCCGAAGAACTGGAGAGGACATTTTTATGCACCACTGTATCTGTCTGCCTCACCTTTAGGCAAGGGTCAGACCATAAGTAGCCTTTGTTGGTCCTCAAATCCGACTGAAATAAACTAGGTTCAGGTTCAGGTTCAAGTCCACAAATTTCAGGTTAAAAACCTATTAAAGTTCAGGTACTGTCGGACTTGCCAACAGTACTAAAAGCCCATTAATAAGTTCAGGTTCGGACTTGCCAACAAGTAATAGACAGAGAAATGTAGTCCAACCATAGACTGTACTATTGACACCGGCTCTTTATATCAGGATGGTATCTTAGTCAGGAGTAATTCAACCACTTTAGGTGCTGCCATGGTCTGTTGTACACGTTGTGTACACAATCTTTACAAATTTTACTCTGAAATACATGGACATCTCTTTCTTTTATATTGGTCGATCGTTGACAACTGTCTTTAATGTAATACTTGGTTATCTGGTGATTGGAGAAAAAACAACACTGCCAATTGCACTCTGCTGTTGTGGAATCATGTCTGGATTCCTTGTTGGTCTTTTTGAAGAAAATAATCTTGGTAATGAACAGTTTTTGTTTGCATGCCACTTGGACCTACATGTACAGTAACAGATCCTCTGCCGAACAGGTGTTGGGTTCTGATGCCAGCTAGTGTTTCCGATCAAATTAAAATTAAATAAAAAATTAAATTGTATTGGCCAAAATCACCAAGTAAATAGCAATTTAATAGCAAATTAAGAGTCGTTCTCTGGCCACATCGAGTTTCAGAATTCATCAATCGAATCAGAGACTGACTCTCAAATTTATATTAAAATTAAGAGTCGGTCTCTGGTCAGATCGCGTTTTGGCCCTTTGCCGGCATGTTCCCGTTTCCTCCTTTCCCATTTCCTCCTTTCCCGTTTCCTCCTTTCCCATTTCCTCCTTTCCCATCTCCTCCTTTCCCATTTCCTCCTTTCCCGTCTCCTCCTTTCCCATTTCCTCCTTTCCTGTTTCCTCCTTTCCCATTTCCTCCTTTCCCGTTTCCTCCTTTCCCATTTCCTCCTTTCCCGTTTCCTCCTTTCCCATTTCCTCCTTTCCCGTTTCCTCCTTTCCTGTTTCCTCCTTTCCCATTTCCTCCTTTCCCGTTTCCTCCTTTCCCATTTCCTCCTTTCCCGTTTCCTCCTTTCCCATTTCCTCCTTTCCCATTTCCTCCTTTCCCATTTCCTCCTTTCCCGTCTCCTCCTTTCCCATTTCCTCCTTTCCTGTTTCCTCCTTTCCCATTTCCTCCTTTCCCGTTTCCTCCTTTCCTGTTTCCTCCTTTCCCATTTCCTCCTTTCCCGTTTCCTCCTTTCCCATTTCCTCCTTTCCCGTTTCCTCCTTTCCCATTTCCTCCTTTCCCATTTCCTCCTTTCCCATTTCCTCCTTTCCCCTTTCCTCCTTTCCCATTTCCTCCTTTTCCGTTTCCTCGTTTCCCGTTTCCTCCTTTCCCATTTCCTCCTTTCCAGCTTCCTCCTTTCCCATTTCCTCCATTCCCGTTTCCTCCTCTCCCATTCCTCCTTTCCCGTTTCTCCTTTTTCAGTTTTTTTTGCGTTTTAGAAAAATTTAGACTGCTTTAAGGTTTTCTATGATGTTAGAATAGCGCCAGGCTTTAGTTCTAACTAGCACACATATGAACGACATACAGACACAAACAGACATTTATAAATCAGCGTAGTCTTGTGTAATTTGCAGATCGATTAGCGCTTTTTATAAGCTTCATTTTGGTACCGTCACATTTCAAACATGATTGAGGGGCATCTATTGCAGACCGGGCTTATAATCGAGACCATGCGGTATAATAGTAGGCCCTTCGTTTTGAGAGTCGGTCTCTGAACCAATCGAGTCTCAGTATTCAGACCCCAAAATTAAAACTCTGAGCTAGAGAGCTCTAAGTTGGCACACTAATACATACAGCTGTACTTATGAGTTATCTTACAGCTGCAAAGGATTAGTGGATCTGACGCTCCTGTCCTGAGATATAGCCTTCCGAAAATCGGTCCACTTAACTATGGGACCTAAATTTCAAACTCTAATTTCTCGCTTCATACTCGGAATTTGGACCTAAAAATTGGGGGGTTTAGAGTACTTTTAGACTGATTTAAGAAATTTTTGTCAAATTTTCGGTTTCAGAGAGACATTTTTGCGCCCCCTTTGCGCCCCCTAGCTCGTCTGGAACCCCCAACCCCGTTTTTTATTCCAGAAAAATGTTGCGCTGTCAATTACCTACAGTTTGGTGTGAAGCATTGTTTGCTCAGACCCATGGAACGTCAGAAAATTGAGGTCAAACATGTCCCGGTCGCAAAATTTTCGCTATTTTCTCAGGTCGAATATTTCCAAGTCCGTTTTTTCAATTACTAGTACGAATTCGGACTTAAAAATTGGGGGTTTGGTGCAAGTTTCTGAATGCAATATGGCTTAGTGCTAAGCATATTCTACTACTTGCTCAGGCGAATTTGCGCACGATATATTTGTCACCACAAAGTCAACAGGCCCACAAATCGCCAGAATTGACATATGTGGCCCTAAAACTGACTAGATGCTCTTCATTGATTAAACAATAAGGTAAGTGTTAGCATGAACAGTACTCCTATCCTAAGCAGACCGTAAGCAACCGAAGTGACCGAAAACAACAATGTAATGTAACGAATGTAACTAAAGTAAAAATACAGCTTCTGTATTCACCTTTCGAATTTCTGAGTGTAGTCTAAAAGAACTCTTAAGAGTCAGTCTCTGAACCGATCGAGTCTTGGCCCTTTGCCCTATTCAGACCCAAAATTGAAAGTTGGGCGTAGAGGGCTGAAAGTTGGAACACTAAAACATATTGACAAGTTATCAATGACCTGCAAAGAATTTCCAGATTCGACGCTCCACGCTCGAGATATGGCCTTCTAAAAATCGGCCCGCTTAACTATGGGACCAAAATTTCGATATCGAATTTCTGACTTGCTGATCGGAATTCAGACCTAACAAACGGGGTTTTTGCGTAACTTTTTGAGTAGTTTAAGAATCTTTTACTAAATTTCATTTTTGGAAAAAAACATTTTTTTCGCCCCCCTATCGGGGGGCATAACTCGTCTGTAACCCCCCCTAGACCGTTCTTTTTATTTCAGATTATTGTAGCGCTATATCTTAGCTACACGCCGGTGTAAAACATTACCGGCTACCGGACGGCAAACACTGAAATATTTGCGTTCAAAAATTAAAAATGCCACATTTTGCATGTTTCACTGTGCCCAAAAATTTTCAACTCCATGTTCCAGCTTACCAATTGGACTTGAATTCTAAAAATTGATGTCTAAGCTGTACTTTTTGAGTAGTTTAAGAATCTTTCATTGAATTTCATTTTTGGAAAAAAAATATTTTTTGCAAAATGTGGCATTTTTAATCTTTGAACGCAAATATTTCAGTGTTTGCCGTCCGGCAGCCCGTAATGTTTTACACCGGCGTGTAGCTAAGATATAGCGCTACAATAATCTGAAATAAAAAGAACGGTCTAGGGGGGTTCCAGACGAGTTATGCCCTCCGATAGGGTGACGAAAAAAAATTTTTTTTCCAAAAATGAAATTCAATGAAAGTTGCTTAAACTACTCTAAAAGTACAGCTTAGACATCAATTTTTAGCATTCAACTCCAATTAGTAAGCTGAAACATGGAGTTGGAAATTTATGTACCCCAGTGAAACATGCAAAATGTGGCATTTATAATTTTTGAACGCAAATATTTCAGTGTTTGCCGTCCGGTAGCCCGTAATGTTTTACACCGGCGTGTAGCTAAGATATAGCGCTACAATAATCTGAAATAAAAAGAACGGTCTAGGGGGGTTCCAGACGAGTTATGCCCCCCGATAGGGGGACGAAAAAAAATTTTTTTTCTAAAAATGAAATTTAGTAAAAGATTCTTAAACTACTCAAAAAGTACAGCTTAGACATCAATTTTTAGCATTCAACTCCAATTGGTAAGCTGGAACATGGAGTTGGAAATTTATGTACCCCAGTGAAACATGCAAAATGTGGCATTTTTAATTTTTAAACGCAAATATTTCAGTGTTTGCCGTCCGGTAGCCGGTAATGTTTTACACCGGCGTGTAGCTAAGATATAGCGCTACAATAATCTGAAATAAAAAGAACGGTCTAGGGGGGTTGCAGACGAGTTATGCCCCCCGATAGGGGGGGGGCGAAAAAAATTTTTTTTCCGAAAATGAAATTCAATGAAAGTTTCTTAAACTACTCAAAAAGTACAGCTTAGACATCAATTTTTAGCATTCAACTCCAATTGGTAAGCTGGAACATGGAGTTGGAAATTTATGTACCCCAGCGAAACATGCAAAATGTGACATTTTTAATTTTTGAACGCAAATATTTCAGTGTTTGCCGTCCGGTAGCCGGTAATGTTTTACACCGGCGTGTAGCTAAGATATAGCGCTACAATAATCTGAAATAAAAAGAACGGTCTAGGGGGGTTCCAGACGAGTTATGCCCCCCGATAGGGGGGCGAAAAGAAACTTTTTTTCCAAAAATGAAATTTAGTAAAAGATTCTTAAACTACTCAAAAAGTTACGCAAAAACCCCGTTTGTTAGGTCTGAATTCCGATCAGCAAGTCAGAAATTCGATTTCGAAATTTTGGTCCCATAGTTAAGCGGGCCGATTTTTAGAAGGCCATATCTCGAGCGTGGAGCGTCGAATCTGGAAATTCTTTGCGGTGGTTACATAACCTATCAAGACGTATTAGTCCTCCAACTTTGAGCCCTCCACGCCAAAGTTTCATTTTTGGGTCTGAATACTGAAACTCGATCGGGTCGGGGGAGACTGTCTATAAACACCCTTTTTGTGCGGCGTGGTTGTAGTAGGGGGAAAAAAACAGCCGGGGATCTACCTGAGAAAAGTTCAAAAATTTTGTCACTGGGACATGTTTGACCTCAATTTTCTCACGCTCCACGGGTCTGGGCAAACAATGCTTTTGTAGAATATTGCGCGGTTCTTCTAGGGTGTTAAAGATATTTCGACAATCGATGTTTGGCCGGTTGTTGTGTCGGTCTTTTTTTTTTCCTTAATGTCGCGCCGCCTAGGGAGGTTGGAGGGTAAAGGAAGTGCTCCAATACTATTTTATTTACACTAACTCCTAACAGGGAAGGTTTCTAGAGAGCTCCTATCTAACTACGTATTTTTTCGGTCTCTTATTCTCTAGCAATGAATCACGTATAGGCACCTACACGGGTCAGTACAGTTATAGCACAGTCTAGTTATAGCACAGCAGGCCATAATTCTACCTTACGCTAAGCATAGTATACGGCTTCCTAGCTTGCCATTTACAACACGCACACGCACGTATGTATCTACAGTAATCATGTAGTTCGAGAGCTCATCTCGACACTCCCCCAGCGACAGTTTTCAGCCAGGCTTTGGCCTTTCTCGCAGCCTCTCGCTCAGGTCGCTGAGTAATCGATTTCTCAGCATCTGCGGTTTGATCATTAGGCTTTTGTACGCCGCCATGGCCGAATTCCAGAGGCATAAGAGCTTGATCGGCCGTTGTAAAGTGGATTTATTAGCCAGCTGTACGGCGGCCGCACGAATAATTCCGTCCGCACTGGGGAGCAAGCGAACAATTTTACCGATCCTCCATTGACCGCGTGGCAGTTTGTCTTTGATCAGAACAACATCGCCAATGGAAGGAGCGTTATCTACAGAGCCGGTCTGTCCAGTTGGCCGAGCACAGTGTCTTTCACGCAAATTCAGAAGATAGTCATTTTGCCAACTGGACCAGAAATTGTCTAAAAGTTTCTGTCCGTTTTTCCAGGACTGCAGCAGTTGATCAGCAGAATCAATAGTCTGACCGAACTCTGGGTCAGTCTCTTGAGGAGCAGTCGTCGGGATTCCAGTGGAGTTGTTCAGAGACAGAAAGTGCGCTGGTGTCAGCACAGGAAGCACCTCAAACTCTGATTCAGGGCAAACTAAGGGGCGGCAATTGACGACCGCCTCAATCTCCGTAAGAACAGTCTCCAACTGGATATAAGTCAGACAGAGTTTGCCCACAGACTTCTTTAGAGCGCGCTTAACTGTTCCGACCAGCCGCTCATAGAAGCCACCCATCCAAGGCGCTAACTCCACAATAAACTTCCACCGGATTCCTTCATTTGACACATAAGTCTGAACAGTGGGGTCTCGCATGACAGTACTCCATAGTTTGTCCAGACTGGTGCTCGCAAGCTTGAAATGCTTGGCATTGTCCGAAATGATTTGGTGTGGTTTTCCGCGCCTTGCAATAAATCGGCGCAGACAGAGCAAAAACTGTTCAGCAGTCAGATCAGAAACCAATTCCAAATGAATGGCGCGTACAGCTGAACACGTGAACAGACATATCCACACCTTTTTGGCCGCTTTCTCAGAAGAATTGGGAACATTTCGCACAAACAAAGGGCCGAGATAATCAATGCCAGTAAATTTGAATGGAGCACTTTTAGAAACACGAAAGTTAGGGAGAGGGGGAGGAGGGGGGTATCGAAAAGGGCCACCCTCCCAGCGGCGACAAATAGGGCACTCCCGAAGCACTTGCTGCACTCTAGACCGTCCTTGTGGTATCCAGTAGTTCTGTCGTACTTGAGCGAGAGTTTGACGGTTGCCAGAATGGTACAGAGATTCGTGACAGTCCTTTATGACGAACTGTGTGAATTTCGCTTTCTTTGGCAGCAGAATCGGAAACTTAGTTTCTTCAGGGAGAGAACTGTTGGCTAATCTACCTTTGCAGCGCAGCAAACCGTCACTACCGATGTAGAGACCAAGTTGCAGGAAGTCAGTTGGTTTCTTGGGATCTTTCTTGAGACCATTCTTCAAATCTGCAAAGTGACTGTTCTGAACTGATAGCTCCCAGTTCCTCCTCGCCATTTCTAGCTCTTCTGCTGACAAGGGACCAGTTTGAACTGTCTTCTTACGAATCTTGTCCACAAACCGTTGCACCCAACTGGTGACATGCAGCAGACGTTTCAAAGAGGAGAACCTTTCTGCATCGATGCCAAAGGGACCGGTCTGGAGTTCTGGTTCACTGACTACTGTTGCTGGTTCTGGTTTTCTGAGCTCATCTTGAATGTTTCTTTCCTCGCCATTCAAAAGATCTGACCTTGACCAAATGCTGGGCCATTCACTGTGCTCACCTGATAACCAATCAGGTCCCGACCACCACAGTGGCAGTTGGCTCAGGTTTACTAAAGAGACACCTCGAGTTGGCAGATCTGCAGGATTTTCACTGGTAGAAACATAACGAAATTCGGTCTGGGGGCAACTTCGTATTTCTTTGAGTCGATTCTCCACGAAAACTGACAGCAGCTTTGTACTGGAGATCCAATAGAGCACACACTTGGAGTCAGTCCAGATCACCTTTCTGACAATTCGTTGCTTTAACTCCTTGGCTACAAACTGAAGTGATCGGACCCCAATGAGCACCCCCATCAGCTCTAATCTTGGCAGTGAAACTTGCTTGAGAGGTGCCAGCCGAGATTTTGAGAACAGCAGATTCACATACACGTTCGAATTGCACTCAACTCTCAAGTAGACAACAGCAGCATATGCCTTTGCAGAGGCATCACAGAAACAGTGCAGCTCCAGATTACTATAACCTGGGTCAGAGCTGATGTATCTTGGCACAGATACACTACCAATTTCTTCGAGTTCATTCTGAAGCTGCTTCCACCGAGTTTGTAGGTCTTCTGGGATTGGTTCCTCCCAACCTACTTTCAATCGCCACAGCTCTTGCACCAAAAACTTGCTTTGAATGGTTACAGGAGAGAGTAGTCCAACTGGATCGAAAACTTCAGAGATCAGGCTCAACACAACACGTTTTGAGATCGCTGGACTGCAGTGAGTCTTTGGACTGGTCAGGAACAGAGTGTCTGTTTCAAGATTCCAGCGCAAGCCAAGCACCTTTGCTTCTACACCTTTAGCTCGCTCAGCTTCAGGTAGCATAGTCATAACTTCTTTAGAGTTTGAGATCCATTCTCTGAGATTCATGGAAGCTGCTTGAAACAATTCTTTGGCTTGGTGGTACAGTTCAACACCCTGCTCTACTGAGTCACTGCCACTAATCAGGTTGTCCACATAGAGTTCTTGTAGCAGCTGACTTGCGATTTCTGACCCAGCCATCTGTAGGTGATGTTTGATTGTTCCCGCCAGAAGAAAAGGACTTGAGATAACACCAAACAACACTCTGCAGAACCGATACACTTCCACGTTGTTTTCTAACTCCGTTTTCTTTGCATTCTTGAGCCACAAAAATCGGGTGACATCTCTCTCTTGTTCTTGCAAGCCGATCTGCAGGAAAGCCTTTTCTATGTCACTGAGAATTCCAATCTTCTTCATTCGAAAACGTAACAGCAATCCACACAGATCTTGTAGCAAAACAGGTCCACATAGCAGACAGTCATTCAAACTCTGACCTGATCTTCTTGTCTTGGCAGACGCATCATAGACAATTCTCAGCTTCGTAGTTGAGTGATCTTCTTTCAGAACGCAATGATGAGGCAAGTAGTGCTTTCTGCTACCTTGACCTTCATCTGGATTAACCTTTTCAATGATCCCCAACTTCAGCTGCTCTTGAATTGTGCTGTCGTATTTTCGTAGCAGATCAGGCACTGTAGAGATTCTCTTTACAAGGGACTTCAGTCGACCATGTGCCAGTTCGTAGTTCTCAGACAACTCTGGTTCCTCTTCTTTCCAGGGCCACTTCACTTGGTAGCGACCATCTTCAAACCGTACAGATTCATTGAACATCTGTAGAGCTCTGTCATCATCTGACACATCAGCTGAGTCCTTGACTCCAATCGATTCCAAGTTCCAGAACTTCTCCAGTCTCGAATCCAACTGAGCTGGCCAATTTGAGCTACCACAAAACAAAGCTGGCAAAGCTTGGTTGGGCGTACAGCCGGTTTCTTCCTTTTTCGTTTTTCCTGTCAGAATCCAGCCAAACTTTGACCTCAGAAGCAGTAGACCCTCTTCCAAGTTGATCCGCTCAGATTCCACAAATTCGTAGTAGTACAGTCATGTCTCGTTAATCCGGACCTCGTTAATCCGGATATTCGCCTTCCGGACAAGATTAGGCCAGGTCCCAATTTTCCCCCATGTTATATGACTCGTTAATCCGGATCCGGATTCGTTAATCCGGACAGAAGATTTGGGGTCCCAACTTCGAAATTTGTATGGTAAAGTGATTCGTTAATCCGGATTTGGTTAATTTGGACAAAATCCATGCGCAATTTTTCAATTCAGGTGTGAATTTTCGATTGAATAATGCTTTTGGTTGAGTCAGAATGTAATTTTTTTTTTTTTTTTTTGAGCTATAATCAGCTGAAATTATTTTTTGGTTTTTTTTTTGGGGGGGGAGGGGGGGAAAATTTTATTTTTATCTTTAAAAAGTGGTGTTTTGGGGGTGTGCGCCGCGAAAAATTTTTTTGGTTTGGTTTGTTTGTTGGAAATTTGCTAATAAGGAAAAAAGTGGGCCGTCGCTGTTTGGGGGGGGAGGGATGAAGGAGTTTTGTAGTAGTTTTCCAGAAGTAGAAGAGTAATGGGAGGGGGGGGAGAGAAAGTGGTGGTAGTCAGCCTCCTGAAACTTGTCAGTGTCCACAGGTAGTTTCTGAATAGGACAGGTGATCTGTGGCACAACACTGACTTCGATTTCCTTTAGCGTACTGTCCTGCAGTTGCACATGTAGCTGAACCACAGGCATCTTCATAACTCTTTCGTAGAAGAGGCACCAAACACAGCCAAAGGTACCTCATCATAGCGATTCGGTTTCAGGGCCAATTTCTCCATGACTTCTTTGGTGATGAACGAACGCTGACTTCCTATGTCCAGCAGCACTCTTGTACTGAGAACTCGCTTCTTAGACGTATTCTGTACCATACAGCTGGCTGTCTGCATGTACACTTTCCTGGCGGAAGACAGTGCACTAGTCACTGGAGACAGTAGAGCCACGTCTTTGTTTCCATCTGGTCTACCACTTTGTTTTCCGAACTTCACTGGACACAAACTTCGGTGATGGTGGTGTTTCTTGCAGTAAACACACACCCGCTGCTGAGAACAGTTCGAAGCCGTGTGGCCTTGCCTCAGGCACTTGAAGCAACGATTTCCCAACTTGGCTTTTCTGGCCTCTAAAGTTGGAAACTGGGCGCATTCATCCGAGAAATGCCCACCCTCACAGTACACACATTTCCGACCCTGTTCCGTTTTTGTTCCAGCGAACAAAGCTTCTGTGGTAAACCGCTGAGACCGTTGTTCTTCAGTCTTGCCCTCACCTTCTTTCCGTTTGCTGGCCTGCTCATTCATAGACCTTCTTTCCCCCAATTCTCTGGCGATGACTTCTTCTTTGAACAGCTGCCTTAACTGACCGAGATCCCACCTTTGACAAGCATTCTTCCGATTCAGGGTGATTCTGATTTCTTCTGGAAGCTTAGACATCATCAGGGGGACCAGAACAATTCCAAACTTATCTTCGTCTATGCCTAGAGCTTCTAAACCCCTGATATGTCGCTTGCAATCATCGTAGGTTTGTCTCAGATGCCCTGTATTCGAATTCGATGCAGGCAGACGGAAAAAGCTGTCAAAGTGGGCGAAAATGACAGTCTGCTCGTTTCCAAATCGCTCTTTGACGGTGTCAATTGCAGTCTGGTAGTTGGCGTTGGTGACAGAAATTCCCTGAATCGAACGCGCTGCCTCACCTAGCAGTAGACTCTTCAAATAGTTGAACTTGTCAACATCATGCAGCGAATCGTTGGTGTGAATGGCGCTTTCAAACGAATCCCAGAATTCCTGCCATTTTAAGGGATCACCAGCAAACTTGGCAATTGACAACTTGGGCAGCTTTGGTGACACTTTTGAGACACTTGAGGATTGTATGGAGCTGGCGGCTGCACCATTCAGTTGAGGCACTTGATTTAGAGTTCTCTCTCGAATGGTTTGAATCCGATTGGATACCTCAACGATCATATCTGTTGATTGGATTTGAATTTCGCTGGCTCTGGCGATCTCCTCTTCCAAATCAACTTCAGGGATTATGGCCGAAATTTCTTGATCCAGGCCTTCCAGTTTGGCTTGATATTCCGTCAGCTTGTCACGCACGTTTTCTAGAGCCTCAACAGAGCTGTCGGCCGTATCCAACAACTGTGTGCCAGTGTTCAAACAACGCGTAACGTGAGCTCGAATTCCGCTGCGTTTTCCTTTCAGAGTGGCCAACTGTCTTTCTGCCATCTTTGAGTGCCAAAATTCTTCCCGGCTATCGGCACCAGAAATTTTGTAGAATATTGCGCGGTTCTTCTAGGGTGTTAAAGATATTTCGACACTCGATGTTTGGCCGGTTGTTGTAGCGCTGCTTTTTCGTCCCTATTAATGTCGCGCCGCCTAGGGAGGTTGGAGGGTAAAGGAAGTGCTCCAATACTATTTTATTTACACTAACTCCTAACAGGGAAGGTTTCTAGAGAGCTCCTATCTAACTACGTATTTTTTCGGTCTCTTATTCTCTAGCAATGAATCACGTATAGGCACCTACACGGGTCAGTACAGTTATAGCACAGTCTAGTTATAGCACAGCAGGCCATAATTCTACCTTACGCTAAGCATAGTATACGGCTTCCTAGCTTGCCATTTACAACACGCACACGCACGTATGTATCTACAGTAATCATGTAGTTCGAGAGCTCATCTCGACAGCTTTACACCAAACGGTAGGTAATTGATAGCGCAACATTTTTCTGGAATAAAAAAACGGGGTTGGGGGTTCCAGACGAGCTAGGGGGCGCAAAGGGGGCAACAAAAAATTTTTCTCTGAAACCGAATTTTTGACAAAAGTTTCTTAAAGCAGTCTAAAAGTACTCTAAACCCCCAATTTTTAGGTGCGAATTCCGAGTATGAAGCAATGAATTAGACTTTGAAATTTGGGGCAAGGTGTGGGGGGTTGGGGAGGGATTGGGGGAGGGGTGTGGAGCACATCTTTCAGCTGAAAGACAACTAAGTATGTATGTGGGCCAATTACGTAAGGTTGTGTGAAAGGTTATTGGGGGGAGGGGGCCAAAACGCGATCTGACCAGAGAACGACTCTTAAATTTCTCGCGATGACTGTCAGGCAAATTAAAATTTTATTAAATTTTGTAAAATTGACCTAGAAATTTGATATGAATTTTATATAAATTTGCTTTGTTCAGCAGCTTCATTAATATTGTTTCCTAGCAAGTTAATAGCAAATAGCAAGTTAATTTATTTTTCGGCCAAATCGGGTAGCAAATAGCAAATTCCTAGCAAGTTAATTTTAGGCCAACGCCACCTAGCAAATAAATAGCTAGTTTATTTCGGATTGAGGGAGCGAGAAATTTGCTAGCAATCATACATGTCGCTGGGTTTTTTAGTGGGGGGTACCGTTGTCAAGTAAATTAAAATTAAAATTAAATTAAATTCGAAAATAATTTACTTCCGAAGAGTAAATTAACTGGCAAGTAAATTAAAATAAAATTAAATCTCTGACGAAAATGGCGAAGCAAGTAAAAAGTAAATTAAATTAGATCGAAAAGGCTGAAAAATTTACTTTCAATTTACTTCTAATTTACTTGTAATTTGCTTCATTGACTATTCTATCTGTGGTAGTCTTGGCTCTCGCATGTTACTTTTGTGTGTTTTGTGCCTTTTCTGTCTGTCTATTCAACCACAGAATGTACTGAATGGAAACCCAGCTGCAATGCAGCAGATCATTCAACACAATTTTCTCTGAAATCTTAATTGGAATCCTATACTACGTATAGAATGTGAAGCTACAGTTTTCGTGCAACCATCACATACATCACAGCAGGGTTGTATATTTTTCCGAAAAAAACCTCGGCCTGTTTTTTTTCCAGTTTTTTTCCGGTTTTTTTCCTAAATCGCGGAAAAAAACTCCAGCCCAAGTTCTGAGTATCCTAGGCTGGTTTTATGATTCCTAACGCTTTCTAGCGCCTTCCTCAGTCTTGTTAGACCAGAAATACACGTGTTACATTGATATAAATCACGAAACAGGCATGAAACAGTGCCTGACAGGTTCCATAAATAACGCTATATGCAAATTTTCTTACAGCAGTTTGCATTTTTGTTTTTTCATGCCAAATTTGGTCTTTTTTGTTGTTTTTCTAACAGTTTTGAGTCAGTATGGCCTATTATACATAGCAAAAGTCCATTTTTTAAACGAAAAATGACGTAAATTAGCTATTTTTAGCTTGAGTTTTTTTCCGCGATTTATGTTTTTTCCGACCCTTAGGAAAAAACCGTTTTTTTTTCGGTGTTTTTTTCCCACCTCACATCCCTGCATCACAGGTCATCTGCCGAAGGGGAGGGAGTTGGGGGTCTGGCGCCGGTGGTGGGATCTAAGCCCAAATTTTGGGAGGGGTTTGGCACTAAAAACCCTCAAAAATCGTCAAAAATCTCTAATTTGGGCTGAAATACAGCTGAAAAGTGCTGTTTTGTAGGCTATTTTGGCTATGTTTGTGTCTGAAATTGTAAAAAATCGCAAAAATTTACTCAACAAATTACTTGCCAGAAAAATTGGAGGAGGGTCGGGAAAATCGTCTTGGGGGTCCCCATCCGGGGGGTCTGGCCTAAGTCGGGTGGGGGCAGACCCCCAGACTCCCTGATACATGTATGCACTGATGCATGGAAACTCCTTTGTTTCATCAAATCCCGGTCCGGTCTGTCCATAACAGGGTTGTATATTTTTCCGAAAAAAACCTCGGCCTGTTTTTTTCCAGTTTTTTTCCGGTTTTTTTCCGGTTTTTTTCCTAAATCGCGGAAAAAAACTCCAGCCCAAGTTCTGAGTATCCTAGGCTGGTTTTATGATTCCTAACGCTTTCTAGCGCCTTCCTCAGTCTTGTTAGACCAGAAATACACGTGTTACATTGATATAAATCACGAAACAGGCATGAAACAGTGCCTGACAGGTTCCATAAACAACGCTATATGCAAATTTTCTTACTGCAGTTTGCATTTTTGTTTTTTCATGCCAAATTTGGTCTTTTTTATTGTTTTTCTAACAGTTTTGAGTCAGTATGGCCTATTATACATAGCAAAAGTCCGTTTTTTAAACGAAAAATGACGTAAATTAGCTATTTTTAGCTTGAGTTTTTTTCCGCGATTTATGTTTTTTTTCCGACCCTTAGGAAAAAAACCGGTTTTTTTTTCCCACCTCACATCCCTGGTCCATAAGTTACAGTGTTAGCCAAAGCTTTACATCTGTTGCTTTGCTCCTAGAAAAATAGTTATAATGCATTTCTGAACAACTGATTTTACCAAAAACATGAAGCTTGACAAAAGGACAGAGTTAAGTAAATTAAAAAGTAAGTAAATTGCTAAACTAATTTACTTGACAACGGTAGTGGGGGGGACCTTTTTCAATTCGCAAATAGGGTTTTGGGACCAAGTCCAAAGTTGGTTTTGCGACCATTTTTGGGGTCCATAGCACTGTTGTGCAGGTTGAATTTAGTTAGTTATTTACTAAGTAAAAATATTAGTTAGTTAGTTAGTTACTAACTTTTACTAACTAAACTCACCTTTCGCTTAACTAAACTCAACTCAAACTAAACTCATTTTCAGGAAATTACTAAGTAAAAAATCGAGTTACTTAGTTATGAGTTTAGTAACATTCAGTTTAGTTATCGTGTTAAAGATAGGCGCTTTGGTCACAGGTATCAAGTTTGTAGTCTAAATTCTCAAAAATTCTGAGGTCTCATTCAGCTAGTATATGATTCTGGGGTCTCTCAGTAAGAGGGCACAAAGTTTCACTGATTTTAAACTCCAATGCTTGTGCGAAAAACAGAATACTGTCTTGGAATTCGCAATGGTTTATGTATGCTATAAACGATACATAGTTTAGTTACATGTAGGCCGTCCCCAAAGATAGTTGCGAGGTTTGAGTTGGGTCAGGGGGATTGAGCCCAAATCGGGCAGGATTGAGTACTAAAAATCGCAAAAAATGCCAATACGGTCCCAGATACAGCTGAAAGTCGCTGTTTTACAAGCAGTCCTGCCTATACATAATTGTAAAAACATAAAAAATGCCCACAAATTGTGCTCCAGAAAAATCGGTTGGGAAGTCCTCCTGAGCTTCCGATCTGGCTGGAGGCTGGCCTCTGCTTGCATTGTTACTCTACGTACATGTACAACTGTATAAAGTCTGTCTATCTCATCTCCACCCTTTCTCCCAATCCAATGAATAGGAAAACAGATTCCCTAAAATTAGGTTTCTATATTTTCGTTCTTCCTGTCCTGATTAGGGATGGGCACGTAAATTAATTTTCGTAACGCATAACGTAAATTAAGCGCCGATTTTTAATTTACGTTACGCTTAACAATTACCGTAATTAAAAAAATCCGGATACGGAAATTAAACGAATACGAAAATTAAAATTTAGCAATACGTAAATTAATTTCCGTACGTGAATTAATTTACGTTCCTAGCGTAAAACAGATTTTTCTGTTGAATCCTGAGCCCACCGCATTGTTTTTGTTGTATTATAGGCATATTTTTGGTTACTACTGAAACTTAAATGCGACTTTTAAGGCTAATTTTTCGAACATTTTTCGCCCTTATCGCACAGAAGCCCAATCCCACTCTTCGAACTGCTAAACCGGTTAATTTCGGTCAATTTTAGTAAGTCGAAATATCTTGTAGATACGTTTTTGAAGGCTTGAATTTGTCAATATGTTATCTCCCTGTATAATAGGCAGAAAAGCCAGGCAACTATAAATTCATGTGTAGGTGTTGTACTACTGTTGGAAAGTTCAGGGTTGAATAATAGGTTCAGGTTCAAGTCAAAGCCAACATCGAAATTTCAGGTTCAAGTCCATCTTCTAAAAAACCTGGACAATAGGTTCAGGTTCAAGTCCACCGATATCTCCAAAAAACTGTAGATATTTTGCGCTGCTTGCAACTTTTCTGAGCTATAAGCCTTTCTACTGGCAGAAAAACATACATCAGACTTTGCAGGGCAGTGTACTTTCGTTTTCTGACAGTTTCAGTTTGAAAATAGGTATAAAAACATGAAATCTTTAAAATTTTGTGCAATCCAACCGAAAATTTTACATAGTTTGCCTAAAAATTGCAGTTGAAATTTGAACCTGTTAAGAAAGTCCAATAAAACGGAACAGGTTCAACTCCGGCTGAAATAAAATAGGTTAAGGTTCAGGTTAAAGTCCACAAATTTCAGGTTAAAAACCTATTATTAGATCCAGGTTCAGTCGGACTTGCCAACAGTATGTTGTACATTTAAAATGCATTCAAACACAGAAGTGAAGTTACATAGTTTTCTTCACTACTAATCTTATATGTAAGTACTGTCATACGTTTAACCATCAGTGTGCGGTAGGTAGACTACAGTCTGTAGTACGTACATAGTTGGCTAGTTGCTGCGCAGTTATAAAACCCTCAGCAGTAATTCAGCCAAAAAACATACCCACATTTCATTCCTTCCTTTTGGTGTGAAGTTTGATTTCAAAAATACGAATGCAATTCCGATTGAACAAACACAGAATTAAAATTTGCATTGCATACAGTCCATTTTATAATTTTTCCGCGATATTCGATTGCTACTACCTACTAGCGATTTTTGAAGAAAAACGAAAATTAATTTACGTTTGGCTGGAATCATATTCGTTACGACGTTACGGAAATTAATTTACGTAACGCGTTACAGCAAGAAATTGGCCGTTATAATTTCCGTAACACGTTACGATTACGGAAATTAAAATCTGGTAAAGCAGAAATAACGTGTACGTAAATTACCGATTTTAATTTACGTTGCCCATCCCTAGTCCTGATACAAGCTTTTTTATAAACTAATGGTCATATTTTGAAATTTTTATAGAAAGTAATGAGAAATACTGTTATTTTCTGAATATTTTGAACCTAATAAAGTCTACAGAGCTGAAACAAGTCGGTTAAATGCATTAATGGCCTTATTTCTGCTAGTTTATTTTAACTAAACTCATAACTAAGTAACTCGATAATTTTTGACTAACTTACTAAACTCAGAGAGCGAATTTAGTTACTAACTTTTACTTACTAAATTCAAGTTTGAAAAGTTGTAACTAACTTTTACTAACTAAATTCGGAAAATTTTCGTTCGGCACAACACTGGTCCATAGGTGGGTTTTTGTCGACCTTTTTTTGGGGTAAAAGTGGGTTTCTTGACCTTTTTTAGGGATTCTGGGGCGAAAAATGGCTTCAAAACCCAATTTGGACCGAAAAAGGCGTTAAAACCCTATTTTTGAATTAAAAATGCCTTAAAAACCCTGTTCCGGTTGAAAAAATGCCTTAGAAACAGAATATTGAAGCAACGAATGTAATAAAAATCTGTTTTGCGCTCAAAATACTTATTCAATATGAGTTTCAGCGATACAATACAGATTGAAGTGCGTTATATTGACTAAGAATAGTTCAGAGAACCCTAATTTCGATTGTAAGGCACGCGGAAAAGCCTGTTTTGACTTGCAAGATTCCTAAAAAAAACCCTATTTAGTGATTTGAATGCAGTTCTTAAACTCTGTTTAGGTTTTCTAATCAACCTACAGTCCCGCTCTCAAACAGCTCGACCAACAGCCAATATTGGCCAATATTGGCAAATAGCGCCAACGAAGCCAACAGGCGGGCTGGGTCACCAACAGGGCCCACAAATGACCCACACCAACAACAAAACGACAACACCGCCGCCAACAGACCGCCGGCCGTTTGGGCATTGCGCGCGGCTGCCGCTGAGGTCTACTGCACCTGTGTACTATTAATTAGCAAAACTTTCACAAATTTAAGCACGTTTTATGACATAGTAGGGCCACCGTTATTTAACAGAACTTCAGGAAGAACCTGAAAAGGCCTGCACGCTCAAGAAACCGGCCGCCGGTCAGTGCTTAGAAAGCAGTGCGCGCAATATATTAGGTAAACCGGCCGCCGGTCAGTGCTTAGAAAGCAGTGCGCGCAATTTTATTAGCTAAACCGGCCGCGGGTCAGTGCTTAGAAAGCAGTGCGCGAATTTTTTTAGGCAAACGGCCGCCGGTCAGTGCTTAGAAAGCAGTGCGCGCAATTTTATTAGGTAAACCGGCCGCGGGTCAGTGCTTAGAAAGCAGTGCGCGCATTTTTTTAGGCAAACGGCCGCCGGTCAGTGCTTAGAAAGCAGTGCGCGCAATTTTTAGGCAAACGGCCGCCGGTCAGTGCTTAGAAAGCAGTGCAGTGCGCGCAATTTTTTAGGCAAACGGCCGCCGGTCAGTGCTTAGAAAGCAGTGCAGTGCGCGCACTTTTTAAGGCAAACGTCGGCATGTCAGTGCTTAGAAAGCAGTGCTGTGCGCGCAATTGTTAGGCAAACGGCCGCCGGTCAGTGCTTAGAAAGCAGTGCAGTGCGCGCAATTTTTTAGGCAAACGGCCGCCGGTCAGTGCTTAGAAAGCAGTGCAGTGCGCGCAATTTTTTAGGCAAACGGCCGCCGGTCAGTGCTTAGAAAGCAGTGCGCGCAATTTTATTAGGTAAACCGGCCGCCGGTCAGTGCTTAGAAAGCAGTGCGCGCATTTTTTTAGGCAAACGGCCGCCGGTCAGTGCTTAGAAAGCAGTGCGCGCAGTTTTTTAGGCAAATGACCGCCGGTCAGTGCTTAGAAAGCAGTGCAGTGCGCGCAATTTTTTAGGCAAACGGCCGCCGGTCAGTGCTTAGAAAGCAGTGCAGTGCGCGCAATTTTTTAGGCAAACGGCCGCCGGTCAGTGCTTAGAAAGCAGTGCAGTGCGCGCAATTTTTTAGGCAAACGGCCGCCGGTCAGTGCTTAGAAAGCAGTGCGCGCAATTTTTTAGGCAAACGGCCGCCGGTCAGTGCTTAGAAAGCAGTGCGCGCAATTTTATTAGGTAAACCGGCCGCGGGTCAGTGCTTAGAAAGCAGTGCGCGCATTTTTTTAGGCAAACGGCCGCCGGTCAGTGCTTAGAAAGCAGTGCGCGCAATTTTTAGGCAAACGGCCGCCGGTCAGTGCTTAGAAAGCAGTGCAGTGCGCGCAATTTTTTAGGCAAACGGCCGCCGGTCAGTGCGTAGAAAGCAGTGCAGTGCGCGCAATTTTTGAGGCAAACGGCCGCCGGTCAGTGCTTAGAAAGCAGTGCAGTGCGCGCAATTTTTTAGGCAAACGGCCGCCGGTCAGTGCTTAGAAAGCAGTGCAGTGCGCGCAATTTTTTAGGCAAACGGCCGCCGGTCAGTGCTTAGAAAGCAGTGCAGTGCGCGCAATTTTTAGGCAAACGGCCGCCGGTCAGTGCTTAGAAAGCAGTGCAGTGCGCGCAATTTTTTAGGCAAACGGCCGCCGGTCAGTGCTTAGAAAGCAGTGCAGTGCGCGCAATTTTTTAGGCAAACGGCCGCCGGTCAGTGCTTAGAAAGCAGTGCGCGCAATTTTATTAGGTAAACCGGCCGCGGGTCAGTGCTTAGAAAGCAGTGCGCGCATTTTTTTAGGCAAACGGCCGCCGGTCAGTGCTTAGAAAGCAGTGCGCGAAATTTTTAGGCAAACGGCCGCCGGTCAGTGCTTAGAAAGCAGTGCAGTGCGCGCAATTTTTTAGGCAAACGGCCGCCGGTCAGTGCTTAGAAAGCAGTGCAGTGCGCGCAATTTTTTAGGCAAACGGCCGCCGGTCAGTGCTTAGAAAGCAGTGCAGTGCGCGCAATTTTTTAGGCAAACGGCCGCCGGTCAGTGCTTAGAAAGCAGTGCGCGCAATTTTAAGGCAAACGGCCGCCGGTCAGCGCTTCGAAAGCAGTGCAGTGCGCGCAATTTTTTAGGCACACGGCCGCCGGTCAGTGCTTAGAAAGCAGTGCAGTGCGCGCAATTTTTTAGGCAAACGGCCGCCGGTCAGTGCTTAGAAAGCAGTGCGCGCAATTTTATTAGGTAAACCGGCCGCGGGTCAGTGCTTAGAAAGCAGTGCGCGCATTTTTTTAGGCAAACGGCCGCCGGTCAGTGCTTAGAAAGCAGTGCGCGCAATGATGAGGCAAACGGCCGCCGGTCAGTGCTTAGAAAGCAGTGCAGTGCGCGCAATTTTTTAGGCAAACGGCCGCCGGTCAGTGCTTAGAAAGCAGTGCCGTGGGCGCAATTTTTTAGGCAAACGGCCGCCGGTCAGTGCTTTGAATGCAGTGCAGTGCGCGCAATTTTTTAGGCAAACGGCCGCCGGTCAGTGCTTAGAAAGCAGTGCAGTGCGCGCAATTTTTTAGGCAAACGGCCGCCGGTCAGTGCTTAGAAAGCAGTGCAGTGCGCGCAATTTTTAGGCAAACGGCCGCCGGTCAGTGCTTAGAAAGCAGTGCAGTGCGCGCAATTTTTTAGGCAAACGGCCGCCGGTCAGTGCTTAGAAAGCAGTGCAGTGCGCGCAATTTTTTAGGCAAACGGCCGCCGGTCAGTGCTTAGAAAGCAGTGCGCGCAATTTTATTAGGTAAACCGGCCGCGGGTCAGTGCTTAGAAAGCAGTGCGCGCATTTTTTTAGGCAAACGGCCGCCGGTCAGTGCTTAGAAAGCAGTGCGCGCAATTTTTAGGCAAACGGCCGCCGGTCAGTGCTTAGAAAGCAGTGCAGTGCGCGCAATTTTTTAGGCAAACGGCCGCCGGTCAGTGCTTAGAAAGCAGTGCAGTGCGCGCAATTTTTTAGGCAAACGGCCGCCGGTCAGTGCTTAGAAAGCAGTGCAGTGCGCGCAATTTTTTAGGCAAACGGCCGCCGGTCAGTGCTTAGAAAGCAGTGCGCGAAATTTTTAGGCAAACGGCCGCCGGTCAGTGCTTAGAAAGCAGTGCAGTGCGCGCAATTTTTTAGGCAAACGGCCGCCGGTCAGTGCTTAGAAAGCAGTGCAGTGCGCGCAATTTTTTAGGCAAACGGCCGCCGGTCAGTGCTTAGAAAGCAGTGCAGTGCGCGCAATTTTTTAGGCAAACGGCCGCCGGTCAGTGCTTAGAAAGCAGTGCAGTGCGCGCAATTTTTTAGGCAAACGGCCGCCGGTCAGTGCGTAGAAAGCAGTGCGCGCAATTTTTAGGCAAACGGCCGCCGGTCAGTGCTTAGAAAGCAGTGCAGTGCGCGCAATTTTTTAGGCAAACGGCCGCCGGTCAGTGCTTAGAAAGCAGTGCAGTGCGCGCAATTTTTTAGGCAAACGGCCGCCGGTCAGTGCTTAGAAAGCAGTGCAGTGCGCGCAATTTTTTAGGCAACCGGCCGCCGGCCAGTGCTTAGATTGCTGTGCGCGCATTTTTTAGGCAAACGGCCGCCGGTCAGTGCTTAGAAAGCAGTGCAGTGCGCGCAATTTTTTAGGCAAACGGCCGCCGGTCAGTGCTTAGAAAGCAGTGCAGTGCGCGCAATTTTTTAGGCAAACGGCCGCCGGTCAGTGCTTAGAAAGCAGTGTGCGCAATTTTATTAGGTAAACCGGCCGCCGGTCAGTGCTTAGAAAGCAGTGCAGTGCGCGCAATTTTTTAGGCAAACGGCCGCCGGTCAGTGCTTAGAAAGCAGTGTGCGCAATTTTATTAGGTAAACCGGCCGCCGGTCAGTGCCTAGAATGCAATGCAATCAATTGCGTGCCCTCAACGCGAACCACAGACAGAGCCTAAAAGACAGACCAGTGACAGAGCCTAAAAGAGTAGGGACCAATAAGACCAAGTAGCGGCCAACTGTCAGATCGGCCTACACACCAACAGCAATTAACGCCGAGCGGGCACCCCATAAACAGGGCCAACAATCGCGTGCAAAGAATGCCTGGTTGTTGGCCCAATTCGGGTCCAATTCTAGCAGTTGGTCGAGCTGTTTGAGAGCGGGACTGTAAAAACCCTCTCTAGGCTTTCTAGCCAGTGCTAAAACCCTGTTTAGAGTTTCAAAGTATGACCTAAAACCCTAATCAGGGTTTCTAAGCAGTCTAAAAACCCTAATCAGGGTTTGAAAGTAACCTGAAAACCCTAATCAGGGTTTAAATGTAACCTGAAAACCCTGATTAGGGTTTCAAAGTAGCCTAAAAACCATAATCAGGGTTTGAAAGTAACCTGAAAACCCTGTTTAGGGTTTCAAAGTAGCCTAAAATCCCTAATCAGGGTTTGAAAGTAACCTGAAAACCCTGTTTAGGGTTTCAAAGTAGCCTAAAAACCCTAATCAGAGTTTGAAAGTAACCTAAAAACCCTAATCAAGGTTTGAAAGGAACGTAAAAACCCTAATCAGGGTTTGAAAGTAACCTAAAAACCCTAATCAAGGTTTGAAAGGAACGTAAAAACCCTAATCAGGGTTTCTAAACAGTCTAAAAAGCCTAGGATTTCTAAGCCTTACAAAACCCTGTTTTGGGCTGTAGGGTAGGCAAAAACCCAATTTTGTGCTGCAGAATGTATTGTCTGGGCTAAAATTTTCTTTACTTTGGAATCCAAAAGTGGGTTTTCAGATCCCCCAAAAATCCGCTCGGGCTTGGGGTGCCCGGCCGGCCGGCCGCCCAGCCGCCGTTCCTGAAAGCCGTCCGTGTTAACGCACAGCCGGCGGGCGCGGCCTCTGGGCCAAAGAAGAATACGCGCCTCCAGTTTACGCCGCAAGCGTGAGCACAAAAAGAAGAAAATAACAAACGACGCGAAGGCCCGATGGACACAAGCTTTTGCACTTCTTTCTGGTCCAGGATTACGATTCTTGTTTTGCTTCGCTTCTATACTGGATTGACTTATATGCAATGAATGAATGAGAGGCTGAATAATGGAAAACCTACTACGTACAGTATTAAAGCAATTCCTCCCTCAAACGTTGCAATGAATTGAGATGGGCACGAAATGGGATGTTTACCTACCTACCTATCTGCACGCAATCAACGATGACACAAGACAGAGTGCTAAAAATAATCCGTACTACCATGTACCACTTTTGCCGTGCATTACTGCACTTGTTCGTTTTGCATTGATTCTAAATTGGAGGTATGCTATGAAAGCTTATTGGCCGTTTTCTAAACGCCGACTGCCTCTTCTCTTCCCCTAATTACTGTTATTTTGGCTACTTGCTACTAAGAGGGAGCTCTTCTCAAATTTTAATGTTTTCGGACTTCAAATTTTAAACGGCAAACTACATATTATATCAAGTATTTGAACAAACAGCTGCACTTCCGTAATACCATAATTCTTCTTGGTAATACTAGTTTAGATTATACTAATTCCTTTGCTTTTGAGCAGACAACAATACATGTAACAGGTCATCCGCCGATGGGGGGAGGGGGTTGGGGGGTCTGGCGCCGGCCGGGGGGGGGGTCTGAGCCAAAATTTTGGGGGAGGGGGGTGGGCACTAAAAAACGCTCAAAAATCGAGAAAAATCGCAATTTTTTGGCAAAAAATTGCCAAAAATCGCTAATTTGGGCTGAAGTACAACTAAAAAGTGCTGTTTTGCAGGCGATTTTGGCAATTTTTGTGTGTGGACGGGGGGGGGGCCCATCCGGGGGGGGGGTCTGGCCTAAGTCGGGTGGGGGGCAGACCCCCCAGACCCCCCTGTTACATGTATGCAGACAACCTTCCTCTGCCAACTAAGTAGCTCTTGACCACGGTATAGACACACATACATGTTGTTGGGGGGGGGGGTGTAAACGGGGGCCGGCCCCCCTAGCCCGATTTTTCGGCAAAAGTCCC
The DNA here is from genome assembly GCA_030248155.1 of Sabatieria punctata. Taxonomy (NCBI): domain Eukaryota; kingdom Metazoa; phylum Nematoda; class Chromadorea; order Araeolaimida; family Comesomatidae; genus Sabatieria; species Sabatieria punctata. The sequence continues at coordinate 29,917 of JASANB010002281.1, forward strand.
CCCCAGCGGAGTTTGGGGGGACCTGAAAACCCACTTTTGGATTCCAAAGTAAAGGAAATTTTAGCCCAGACAATACATTCTGCAGCACAAAATTGGGTTTTCGCCTACTACAACCCAAAACAGGGTTTTGTAAGGCTTAGAAATCCTAAATAGGGTTTTTAGACTGCTTAGAAACCCTGATTAGGGTTTTTAGGTTACTTGGAAACCCTAAAACAGGGTTTTCAGGTTACTTTTAAACCCTGATTAGGGTTTTTAGGCTACTTTTAAACCCTGATTAGGAGTTTTAAGTTACTTTTAAACCCTGATTAGGGTTTTTAGGCTACTTTGAAACCCTAATTAGGGTTTTTAGGCTACTTTGAAACCCTAAACAGGGTTTTCAGGTTGCTTTCAAACATTGATTAGGTTTTGAGGCTACTTTTAAACCTGATTAGGGGTTTTAGGTTACTTTTAAACCCTAATTAGGGTTTTTGGGCTACTTTGAAACCCTAAACAGGGTTTTCAGGTTGTTTTCAAACATTGATTAGGTTTTGAGGCTACTTTTAAACCCTGATTAGGGGTTTTAGGTTACTTTTAAACCCTAATTAGGGTTTTTAGGCTACTTTGAAACCCTAAACAGGGTTTTCAGGTTACTTTCAAACCCTGATTAGGGTTTTCAGGTTACTTTCAAACCCTGGTTAGGGTTTTTAGGCTACTTTCAAACCCTGATTAGGGGTTTTAAGTTAGTTTTAAACCCTGATTAAGGTTTTCAGGTTACTTTGAAACCCTAAACAGGGCTTTAACACTGGCTAGAAAGCCTAGAGAGGGTTTTTTCGTTGATTAGAAACCCTAAACAGGGTTCAAGAACTGCATTCAATCACTAAATATGGTTTTTTAGTAATCCTATAAGTCAAAACAGGGTTTTGCGCGTGCCTTAGAATCGAAATTAGGGTTCTCTGGACTATTTTTAGTCAATATAACGCATTTCAATCTGTATTTTATCGCTGAAACCATACATGTAACAGGGGGGTCTGGGGGGTCTGCCCCCCCCCCCAAATAGGCCACCCCCCCCCCCCCCCCGAGACGATTTCACCGACCCCCCCTCCGATTTTTCTGGCAAGTAAATTTTCGAGCAAATTTTTGCAATTTTTTACAGTTTCATACACAAAAATTGCCAAAATCGCCTGCAAAACAGCACTTTTTAGCTGTATTTCAGCCCAAATTAGCGACTTTTGGCAATTTTTAGCCAAAAAATTGCGATTTTTTCGATTTTTGAGCGTTTTTTAGTGCCCCCCCCTCCCCCAAAATTTTGGCTCAGACCCCCCCGGCCGGCGCCAGACCCCCCTCAACCCCCCCTCCCCCATCGGCGGATGACCTGTTACATGTATGGCTGAAACTCATATTCAATACGTATTTTGAGCGCAAAACAGCTTTTTATTACATTCATTGTTTCAATATTCGGTTTTTAAGGCATTTTCTCTACCTGAACAGGGTTTTCAAGATGCAAAAACAGGGTTTTTAATGCTTTTTCGGTCCAAATAGGGTTTTGAAGCCATTTTTCGCCCCAAAATCTCTAAAAAAGGTCGACAAAACCCACTTTTGGACCCCAAAAAAGGTCGCAAAACCCACTTTGGACTTGGTCCCAAAACCCTATTTGGGATTTGAAAAAGGTCCCCCCACGGAAAAACCCAGCGACATGTATGTAGACACAGACAGTAGCTCTTGCGGTACCAGCTGGTGCATCGGCAACTGACCCATGCCAAATTTGTACATGTTGCACCCGCGAACGCGTGTTTTCAAACTTCGCCTGGGTTAAAAGAGGCAGAGGACATGAAATGAACTAGCTAGCAAGTTTACCACAGATACTGGGTACAAGAAAACGGCACATTTAACAACTAGACTGGAAAACACGTCACCTTATATGCGCCACTAAAGAAGAGCCTAGACTCTACATTTCGAAAACAAAACAGGCAAATCTGCATAATTTTTATCTTTATTATCAAAACAACACATAAACGGATTTCCAAAATCAACAATCATTGATTCTTGAGCACTGACACGATCGGTGGGAGGGATTTGATTTCAGCCAAAAATTGGACGTTTTGGCTTATCACCCCCTCTACCCCCCTCAGTCGCTCCTACCCCCCCCCCCCCGTCAGCCCCCCTCAGGAATTCAAAATTATACCCCCTCAGCGGAAATGCTAGCCCATGTCTGGTAGTGACACCATAGTATATTGCTCATCTAGTTTATAGGGGGTATACAAAATTCAAACAAAAACGGGGGAAATTCAGATGTGCCTGTAGCGCCTAAACATTGTTATAAAACCGGAACCTGGGCTTATTTTATGGCCAAAAAGTGTCAAAACCTAAAACAAGACCGTGGGCTTATGTTCAAAAAAACCGGGATTATGTACAGTATCAGTTCTCCGTTTCTGTCTCCCAAATTCGTGGCCCTCCACAGACGATACAAATGCTCAACGCGATTAGGGGCTGGGTTAATGGAGCCGTCGCTGACGTCAACAGTTACGTCGTCGGAAGAGGCCACCAGTGAGCGAAAATTAGTGCGCAAGGCAGCCCTCGGTCCAAGTCCGGCATCGAATAAAGAATACAACTTCTCCTTCACCGCAGCGCTCAGTCCGAGATACACCATAGTCAAAGCATTGTGAATTCGATGGTTATGCCGCCACTCCAGTTCAGCAACAACAAACAGCCCTACAATAAAGTTTGTACTTGGTAGGCAAAGATACACATAGTGTAAAAGTGTCTCATATTCAAGGTGGAAGGAAGTGCTCCATCTAGTTTGTTTGTGTTTTGTAACTCTGTTTCGCTCTTAGGTAGGAGTTCTATTTTGTGCTGTGGTTTTATGTTCAAGAAATATTCATGTGAAAAAATGTGTGCGATGGCACTGTTTATAAAAATTTAAATTAAAGTACAGTCATGTCTCGTTAATCCGGACAAGTTGGGACCGGCCAATTTTGTCCGGATTAGCGAATTTCCAGATTAACGAATCAAAGCTAAAACACTGTTTTTCGGCTCAAAGGCCTGAATGACAGCTTTTTGTTAGTTGCATATCAGATTCTGCGGCTGTACCTCTTAACTAAAAGCCAAAAGCTTATTTCAGCTGATTATAGCTCCTAAAAGGCAGAAATAATCACATTCTGACTCTACGAAAAGCATTATTCAATTGAAAATTCACACCTGAATTGAAAAATTGCGCATGCATTTTGTCCAAATTAACTAAATCCGGATTAACGAATCACTTTACCATACAAATTTCGAAGTTGGGACCCCAAATCTTCTGTCCGGATTAACGAATCCAGATCCAGATTAACGAGTCATATAACATGGGGGAAAATTGGGACCTGGCCTAATCTTGTCTGGAAGGCGAATATCCGGATTAACGAGGTCCGGATTAACGAGACATGACTGTATTTTAAAATAGCTATCGATTGGTGTGCATGCGAAAGCTTTCGGTTCAGAAATGCGCAAACGGCACACGTTTGAATTTGGGTTGTTAGAGGTCCAAAAATTGGCCAAAAATCGGCTGGCGAGCCAACTTTGAGGGGGTGTAGCTCCGGTTCTAGAGGGGTATTTTGCTTCCAATAGGTGCCGAAAGTCATCGATCGTGGTCTAGTTTATGCTCATAAAATTTTAGCCGGATTGGTGAGGTGACCCTACTTGCCGTCCCTAAGCTGACTTTCTCGCGAAATGCATGTTAAATTGGAGCTTTTGGCTGCAGTATAAGAGTCAACTTTCTCCAAACCAAAGCAAACTCCTAAAATGTAAAAAGGGGTGCATGTAGCGTGCCATACAAGCTTACCCTGTCCAAGAATTAAAGCAATTCGGCTTCTCACATTTCATGGGAACAATCGATTTTTTAATGCACATTAATTTCTAACCAAAACAAGATGACCTGAATTTACGTTTACGTTTCGTTTGAGCAGAAGGATCTGTTAGTTCTGGAACTCATTTGAAAGAACGCGAAAAGGGCCGATCGTTTGAATTGTCGCCGACAAAAAAGAAATCACTGAGTTGGGTACATGAAGGGTTTAAGGTGAGCGAGTTGAGCCAGCATACTGCGATTTTCTCCTTTTTTGAATTGGTTTTTGCCTCAAAAATAGTTTACTAGAGGCACGCTGAGCTTTCTCCAAAGTTTGCATACTCCTTCCAATCCCAATTTGAGACAAAACTCACGATAACAACATTACAAAACTCCAAACATGAAAAATAGGCTACACGTCTTTTCCTCGCGGACAGTTCCTCACGTGACAGTTCCTCACCGACTTTTCCTCACGCAACAATTCCTTGCTACGACTTTTCCTCATGTGACTTTTCCTCATAGGAATAAATATTTTGAGCCAACAGTATCTTCTTATCAAGCCTACGTAGGGCAACAGGTCAGTTGGCCGGCCGGTGACAATCGGTTAGCCGGTTGTAAATCATCTTTGACAGCAATGAGCACCTGACCGGACCCATGCTCACAGTCTTCTTTTATCTCTCTGTTTGCTGATCACATCGCGTGTAAAGATGCGGAAAACTACAAAAGTGCAGCAGAGAAGTTTTTCTATAGAAGATGGACCTAATTTGGTCGGTCTCCAGAAAATCGTCCAATAAGCTTTAAAATAGGTAAAAATCGATCTGGATTTTTGCAAAATGAACAGTGGGATGTCAGACTACCAGCAGAAAACTCGATGAAAAATCGATTTATCCAAAACTAAGCTAAGAATATTGGCGTTTGAGCTTGTCTAAATTCAACCTCTTTCCTTCCATCACTTTGAGTCTGAGGCGTTAGATAGCCCTTTAATTTAGACACTTTTCTGTGAAATGGGCATTTTATTTTATTTTTGTGTATTTTTATGCAATGTAGTAGAGAGTGCAAGGCAAAAAGTAGGCTTTCCGATCCAAATTTGGTTCACCTACTCTTAGAGGTTACTGCTATGTTCAAAATGGATTTTTGCGCAACTCTATACAATTTCATGGATAGTGCTTTGGCTCCATGCACCCTCTTGCTTACTGCCATGTGTCCAGCAAAATGGAAGACACATCTACCAGTGGATGTTGGTCAAGCTTAAGCAGCTTCAATGTGGGCAGTCCCCTATCTTTATCATGACAGATTTCGAGCTGTCTGCTGGTCATGTCCTCCCAAATGGAAAGAAAGGTGAAAAAGTTAGGCATGTGCAAGAGCGTAGCTGGGAATCGAACCCAGCACCTTTGGATTTCCGGTCCAATGCACTAACCACTATGCTACACGCCGATGCCTGACAAACACCTTAACTAGACCCTTGACAAGTACCAACCCCATGTACGCAATGAGCGCATCAACAAGCGTTTGACTCTTATTGTCTCCGATTATCGCAACCGCCGCCTGGATGACTATCTTAGAGGGATCGCTCGCACAGCGTGTAACATGTGTATGTTATTCGGCTTTAGATAACAGCCAAAACGTTGTTATTCCATACTGTACAAAAGAGATAAAACGTTTTTATTCATACAAGGAAAAGTCGCGCGAGGAATAGTCGCGCTAGGAAAAGTCGTAGCTAGGAAAAGTCGCGCGAGGAAAAGTCGGCGAGGAACTGTCGCGCGAGGAACTGTCCGTGAGGAAAAGACGTGATACCTGAAAAATATTGCAGTCTGGTTGACTGGCTCATTTTAAACTCTTATAGTACCCGACTCGGTGGTTTGTTTCTTGCGGGCGACCAGCCATTCGATCGGCCGTTGCGCACTCTTTCAAGTGAGACCAAACGCTAAAAGATCCGTCTGCTCAAACGAAAGCTGGAAGTAAATTCCGGTTTTTTCTACCAACGTGTGCATGAAAAATCGAACATTAATTTCTCAATACAGAGACAAAGTCCACAAGCGGGAAAAGAGGGTTACTTTGATGGACACTTAAGCAACCTACACTGAAAGTTTGGTCGAAATATTTCGATGTACCTTTTTCTGCAAAATTCGATTTTTTACCAGAACCCAAAAAAATTATAATTTGCGATCTCAACCTTGGCCGATCCTGTTCAAATTTTATAGGTACAACACCCAATATACCTAGCATTACTGTTGAAAATATCAGCCCGATACGTAAACGCATGCGCAACAAATAAAAGAAACGCCAAATTTGGCTGGAAAAACACGTTTTTGGCCCTAATTTGCATATTAGTGACAGTCGAGTGAAAATATTTCTTGTGTATTATTTTCTATCATAGACCTATCGATTTATCAAAAAAAAACTATGACTTACTTGACTTAAGTCGCTTGCCCACTAGATGGGGCGTTGCGGAACCTCATCTTTTTCAGCATGTCTCGCCATTGGGCTCTGTTCAGTGGATCGGCGCTCTCGTTTTTCAGATCGTCACGAACATTGTCTTACCATCTGGTTCGCGGTCTCCCTGCCGGCCTTTTCCATTCTCGTTTGTTTGGGCGAAATTCAAGCAGTTTGTGTGGCAGCGCGTTTGGGTTCATTCGTTTGATATGACCATACCATCTCAGTCGACTAAGTTTGGCTAGCAATGAGGCATGAGGCTGACCAGTCCGTCTTCTCACTTCTTCATTTCTGATGAAATGGAACCACTGGATTTGCTCAATTTTCCTGAGGCTTTGGTTGTCAAAAACATTTAGCTGATTCTCAAGTCCTTTGGTCATTGTCCAGGTTTCTGCAGCATATAGGAGAGATGACAAAATAAGCGCCTGGTACATCTTCATCTTTGTGGACCTCTTAATGTCACGTCTCAGCCATAGCGGTCTTGTCAGGTTGCTCATTTTGGTTTGGCAGATTGCGATTCTTCGGCAGACATCATCTTGGCAAGATCCGTTACTGGACAACTCTGCTCCAAGATATCTGAATTTTTCCGTGAACTTAACGCTCTGTCCATGCATCTGCAGTTCGTCTGGTCGGTCCATGTGGTCTGGGGCTAGTAGTTCCGTTTTTTGCCAGTTAATCTTCAGGCCCAGTTTTTCAAACTCGTCATTGACTGTGTAGAGTCCAATTTCCAGGTCTTCCAAGGTGTCTGTTAGGAGCGCGATGTCATCGGCAAAATCCAAGTCCGTAATTGAATACTCTCCAATACGAAAACCAGAGAGGGCTGGTTGGCTTTGGTTCATTACATAGTCAATCACTGTATTAAACAGGGCCGGTGCTAGGACACATCCTTGTCTGACGCCAGTTTGTAGTTCGAAGGTAGGTGATTCTCTTCCACTCACTTTGACTGTTGCCTCTGGTTTGCTGTAGATGGTCATAAGGATTCTTTTGAGTTTCGCCGGGATTTGTAGCAGTTCGATTATTCTCCACATTCTCTTCCTGTCGACTGAGTCAAAGGCTTGTTTTAGATCAATGAAGGCAATAAACAGGGGTCGTCGGTATTCTCGGGCTAGCTCAATTATCTGTCGCAAAGCAAAAATCTGGTCCACTGTCGATTTTCCAGGTGTGAAGCCGGCTTGTTGCTCTCGTCTCTTCCTAAGTAGGTGAGGCAGTAGTCGGTTTAGGATGACTCTGGCAAATACTTTGCTTGGGGTAGACAACAACGTTATCCCTCTGTAGTTCTGGCAGTCAAGTGGGGAGCCTTTCTTTTTCCATAGTGGTATAATGATTCCTCTGTTCCACTCAGTAGGTATCTTTTCTGCTGTCCAGCACTTGTTGAAAAACTTGGTAAGCTCAGGGATCGTCACTGTTGGTGCACTCTGTAACATATCTGGTGTTATCTTGTCTCCACCTGGGGCTCTTCCAGACTTGGTTTGCTTTACTGCTTGTCTAACCTCTGCATCTGTTATTTCATCCTCTTCTTGTGGCGCCTTGACTGGTGTTTGTCTATCTAGTTCACTTGGTAGATCAGGGGCAGGTCTGTTTAGTAAGGTGTCGAAGTGTTCTTTCCAGCGTTTAGTAATTTCTTCAGGTTTTCTCAAGATTTCACCTCCTTTGCCTTTTATCGCCTCCTCTTTTGATTGCCTTGCATTTGTCATGAGCCGTAGTTCTCGAAACATCTCGCCTTGATTGTTCTGGCTGGCTGCTGCTTGCAATCTCTCTGCTTTTCTGGTCCAGTAGTTGTTTCTATCCTGTCTTAGCTGCAGATTTCGCTCAGTATTCAGCCGTTTGTACTCAACCCTGTCATTCCTCAGCTTGGCGTTTCTTCTTTCCTCTATTAACTTCCAGGCTCTTTCGCTAATCCAGCTTTTCCGAGGTGCTCTCTTCGAGTTTACTTGGGTGGCCGCATGTACAAAGGCTCTTTTCAGGTCAGTCCAGCTCTCTTCAATGTTTTCAGTTTCTCTCAGTGAAGCTATCCTTGAGTGAAGCTCTGCCATATACTTGTCCCGGGTTTCTGGGTTTGCAAAGTTTATGTTCTGGAAGCTTGCAGGCTGTCTTGGCTTGTAGATTGACTTGGTTGACAACTGAAGGGTCATGGCAACGAGGTGGTGGTCAGAATTGATGTCGGCACTCCTGTACACACGGTACTTGGTGATAGATGATGCGTCTCTTGCTCTGAGTGCTAGGTGGTCTAACTCCTTCTGTACTGATCCATCAGGGCTTTTCCAGGTTAGTCGGTGGATGGTTTTCCTTGGGAAGAAGGTTCCTGGTAGTCGCAGGTCATAGTCAGCCAGCAGGGTGAGCATCCTTGTGGCATTGTCGTTTCCTTTACTGAATTGATTTTGGCCGATGATTGTAGGGTGCAGTCTGCTTTCATCGCTTGGTTCTGCATTGAAGTCCCCCATGATGATCAAGAAATCATTCGGTTTCACTTTCCTCATCACAGTGTTTAGCTGGGTGTAGAACAAGTCCTTCACTTCGTCTTCTGCTTCATTTGTTGGCGCGTAGACGTTTACCACTGTCATATGGCCATTGGTCAACTGCAGTCGGGCTGTGATGATCCGCTCTGACACTGCCTCCTTTTCCGTAAGAGAGTTTGCAAATCGATCGGTAAGCGCTAGTCCAACCCCTTTTTCCTTCCTTGATTGGTGTCCTGACCATAACAGGGTGTACTTGTCGACTTTTGTCTGTCCTTCTCCTGTCCATCGCATCTCTTGCAGTCCGCATATTTCAACGTTTAGCCGGGAGAGTTCGTAAACAAGGGTTTGCGCAGATCCAGTTTCGCTCATTGTCCGGGTATTCCAGCTTCCCACACGAGAGGGTCGCCGTAAAGTGGTTCCAGGGGTCAAAGATCCAAGTGTCGGCCGGTTTTCTGAGTTTCTGAGGTTCGCAGTCAGAGAGAGTTTAAGGCGGCCGGGGGACTGGCCCTGCGCGCCCGAGTTTTAACGCGTTTACTGGCGGCCATTTTAAGCCTGGCAAGGCATGGGTTTTCCCCTGGACTGGCAATTAGCACAATTTGATTTAGTTATAGTAATAATAATAATAATGGAGATAATGGAGGGAAGGGGATGGGCAGGCAGGATTCAGGGAGGGGACGTTCGGGGATCAAAATGTCCCTGCATCATGGGGTGAGGCACTTCTGTTGATTTTGGCTTGGAGGGGCTTCCTTCAGCAGAGGCCTCATTTATAACACGATCCCAGGTCTGTCACATGAAAACGCCACAGGTATCCCTGAGAAAGGACACCCAGGTAGCGCCACATGCACAGGTCTGGGATGGTGAACTTTGGGGCGCTGAAGTAACCCCCTTAAGCCGACTCCAGGCGTCTCCATAAAGGAGACTGAAGGAGAACGGCAAAGCCAGAATCATCCATCCCCGGGACTTGGACCCAGGCCGCACCACTTTGGGCATACATGTAACAGGGGGGGTCTGGGGGGTCTGCCCCCCACCCGACTTAGGCCAGACCCCCCAGATGGGGACCCCCCCCCCGCCCCCGAGACGATTTCACCGACCCCCCCCCCATCCGATTTTTCTGGCAAGTAAATTTTCAAGCAAATTTTTGCAAATTTTTACAATTTCACACACAAAAATTGCCAAAATCGCCTGCAAAACAGCACTTTTTAGCTGTATTTCAGCCCAAATTAGCGATTTTTGGCAATTTTTAGCCAAAAAATTGGGTTTTTTTTTCGATTTTTGAGCGTTTTTTAGTGCCCACCCCCCTCCCCCAAAATTTTGGCTCAGACCCCCCCCGGCCGGCGCCAGACCCCCCCCAACCCCCCTCCCCCCATCGGCGGATGACCTGTTACATGTATGACTTTGGGTGATTGGGGAACAACCCCAGACCCATTGGGGACAATTAGCACAATTTGATTTAGTGATAGTAATAATAATAATAATGGAGATAATGGAGGGAAGGGGATGGGCAGGCAGGATTCAGGGAGGGGACGTTCGGGGATCAAAATGTCCCTGCATCATGGGGTGAGGCACTTCTGTTGATTTTGGCTTGGAGGGGCTTCCTTCAGCAGAGGCCTCATTTATAACACCATCCCAGGTCTGTCACATGAAAACGCCACAGGTATCCCTGAGAAAGGACACCCAGGTAGCGCCACATGCACAGGTCTGGGATGGTGAACTTTGGGGCGCTGAAGTAACCCCCTTAAGCCGACTCCAGGCGTCTCCATAAAGGAGACTGAAGGAGAACGGCAAAGCCAGAATCATCCATCCCCGGGACTTGGACCCAGGCCGCACCACTTTGGGCATACATGTAACAGGGGGGTCTGGGGGGTCTGCTCCCCACCCGACTTAGGCCAGCCCCCCCAGATGGGGACCCCCCCCCGCCCCCGAGACGATTTCACCGACCCCCCCCCTCCGATTTTTCTGGCAAGTAAATTTTCAAGCAAATTTTTGCAAATTTTTACAATTTCACACACAAAAATTGCCAAAATCGCCTGCAAAACAGCACTTTTTAGCTGTATTTCAGTCCAAATTAGCGATTTTTGGCAATTTTTAGCCAAAAAATTGGGTTTTTTTTCGATTTTTGAGCGTTTTTTAGTGCCCACCCCCCTCCCCCAAAACTTCGGCTCAGACCCCCCCCCCCCGGCCGGCGCCAGACCCCCCCCCCAACCCCCCTCCCCCCATCGGCGGATGACCTGTTACATGTATGACTTTGGGTGATTGGGGAACAACCCCAGACCCATTGGGGACAAATAAAAACTATAGGTCAGAATTTTTCATGTTCGCCGACCTGCCCCGGTTTTATAAAATGTGGCTCTTAAAATAAAAAAATAGGTCTATGTGCAACCCGAGGCTTGTGGACGCGTGTACTTGCAACTTGAGTATCGAGATCGGGCACTTAGAAAATGAGCATTGACACATGAAAGCCATTTAGCAATAATCGGTCAGCCGGCTAATTGTTGAGGTGATGTGGTTTGGACATAGTCTCTGGAGAGTTTCACCGAGAGCTGTACGAGTGCACAGACCACTTTCACTCCATTTTCGAAACCTGTCCCTCAGAATGCTGTCAAGTTGCCTCAACTAGAGCTGAAAAATTGGCCATGACGTTTTTGAGTGGGGACGGTTCCATTCTTTTTGAGACTCTGTGTGTAACAAGAACACTAACTTTCTTCAACTGCTGCAGGCCAACTGAGTAAGGACGGTCTTTTGTGTGCAGTTCTCTCCAGCATGTCCACTGCTCTGTCTGCTATTTTCATAAAAAGGACACTTCCACTAGTCAATGATAATATTTCACTATTAGTATTTTACAACAATCTTAATGCATCTGTGTTATTTCTGCCAATAGTATTCTGTTTAAAGGAGCACATTAATATTGCTACCTGCAACTGTCTTCAAGACAAAGAGCTGTGGTCATTTATTGGGGTAACGGGCCTGTTAGGCTTTTCAATGGCTTACGTGTCTGGACTGCAAATTCAGGTACTTCTTGATATACAGTAGTCATAAAAAACTGCACAAAAAATCCACGAGTGAATGTTGATATTCGTTTGACATTTTGTCAACCAACCTACTTGGCGGTGACCCTGGCGTAAGAGCCCTCTGACTGCCTATCAGACATGGGCTAGCATTTCGGCTGATGGGGGGGGGGTAAAATTTTCAAGTCCAGAAGGGGGGGGGCGAGGGGGATTGGAGCTCCTGAGGGGGCTGTGGGGGTAGCTTACATTTTTACGACAAAAGGTACCGTTTTGTACTGTTTTTGACAAAGTTTAGTGCTTATTCTTGCAAATGATACGTTTATTTTTAAATAACATGTTAGAATATAATCGCACTAGGGCGGTGTATTACTTTCCTTTCCAATTCGTTTTTCTTCTTCATATTGATCAGTTCGTCAAAGGGCATGCCGACAGAAGTCCAGTAGGTATTGCACTTTTACTTCTATACAGCCAAGGATCTAAGGCACAGAAATAACAAAAGACTATGTGCACACGTGCTACAATTACAGTTGTCTGTACATACACATATACACATATACATACATAGACATATATATTGGATTTTCCAATATGTTTTATGCATATGCAAATGAACCTAATATGCAAACGGTTTGCATATTTCCGTTTGCATATTTCTAGTACCTCAACTTTATCTATGCTCAAAACTTCATACCGCAGTCAATTTTCGGTCAAATTTGGGTTTTCCTCCACTGGCTATGATTCAAAAAAGTTTAGAACTTCCTTTTAAGATCACGCTACGTCGAATTTACGCTAGACTACATTGGTTAGGCGTACTGTTGTTTGGTATTGGGTTTTCCGTTTGTGTATGTGTATGTGTAAGTGTATACACATTTACCTTCAAATGTGTATGGTAATTTGTATATACACATTCAGAAAAACAATGTGTATTTTTGTGTATATTTGTGTATGTGTATTGTACTGAAAATGCATATTTTTTGGCAGATTTTCAGTTAGAAATGCTAGAAAAATCAAATCTCTGAATGTCTGCTGCTTGAAACCTTGGATAGCCTTGAAATCGAGTTACTTAGGCCATTTGAAGGCTTTATCGGGATATTTATCGTTTATTACTACAGCAAAAACATCGAAATTTTGCGATTCTGTGCGAAATTTTATCTACTTTTGCTGATCAAATACACATACACAAAAATACACATTTCGAGTAGTGTTTGTGTATGGTAATGTGTATCTGAATTTTCAATGTGTGTGTATGTGTATGTGTATACACATTGAAAAAACAATGTGTATTTTTGTGTATGGTTAATGTGTATGTGTATACACAAACAACAGTAGTTAGGCGTTAGTGTGTGATAAAACCTTGCTAATCATTTATTGATTCTTCGAGTTTTCTCATGAAAATGAAATTTGAATTCACTCTTTTCTGAAGACCAATTTAGTTTGCTCACGTTTAGCAACCGTGTTTGAATGTGAATTTAGTCCAGCAAATTATTTAATTTTCTAAAAATATACAAATATGCAAAAGTATGCAATAATTCAATTTTTGTTTGCATATCAATCAATCAATTACATTATATTCGCACCCGATCTGGTGGTAGAACAGGCACAGGCTCTGTGATGACCATTTGGATCTTACGCCGTCTTAAATGTTAGGGATGGTACCAATTTATCACTTTCGGCTCTAAGTTGTTGGATATACAGGGTGTGCCAAAAAAGAAAACACCCAGCAGATTTTTTGCTGTAGCAACCGCAAATCGCAACCGATTTGAATGAATCTTTTCTAAATAAAAGATAAATAAATTCTTGAAAGACTGATGAATCGCTTATTAGGGGCCGTCCATAAACGACGTCATTCCAGAAGGGGGAGGGGGTCGGCTGAAATGCGACGATAGACGACGCACCAGGAGGGGGAGGGGGTTAGTAAAAAACGACGTCGCTTTTTTCGGAATTTTAGGGAACTTTAAACGTATTATTTTCAATTTATGCACATTCTGTGAAACGTTTCTCCATACAGAAAAGCTTCCCAGAGTGGTTATAGGGATTTATTCTATTGACTGCGCACTATGGTAACAAGAAAACGTGACAGTACTGTATGTACTGCACTTTTGTCGGGGAGGGGGTAAACGGAAAACGACATCGCCTAGGGGGAGGGGGTCCCCAGAAACGACGCAAGGCGATTTTGGGGGGAGGGGGGTCCGAAAAATCGGGATTTTGGAACGACGTCGTTTATAGACGGCCCCTTAGGATAGCCTTCTTAGTTCCTGAGATATTTTCCCTGAAAACAGAGATTTCGGCAGTGAACAAGAGTGATAAACACAACCCAGCAGATTTTTTACTTTTGCACCATGAATCTTAACCGATTTGAATGAATCCTTTTTTGAATGAAAGATTGATAAATTCTTCAAAGATTGGTGCAATTTTTATTGAGATTCACTGCTTAGTTCTTGAGATATTTGCCCTCAAAGTCGAAACAGATTTTGGCAAAGAACAAGAGCGATTTGCACTTCATAATAAAGCAGATTCGTACTGCTGGGGACTAATGACACTTTACTGTTGAAGTGAACTGAGTTTGTGTGTCACCAGTAAAGCCTCCAATAGCCCTCAGCAGTAGCAGGAATTCGTTTTATTACGAATGTGGTGAATGCAAGGACATGTGTAAGTATTACAGGCGCTAAGGACTTCTTCAAATAAAAACCTATTTAGGGTTTGTCACCTCTTTATACTGACCTCACTATGTTTTGTAATATTTTATGATCTGCTTTTTATTTCATAGTTCATAAAAGCCAAAACAGTGATTTTTGGATGTATGGCGGGTTGACTGACACCCCCTTTTTGGCAAAGGAACCTAGGAAGTGATGTTTCTCAAAAATGCTGGAAACCTTTAGATTATGCACTGATAGTAATAATGAACTAACTGTAAATTTCCCCCAGAATGCCATTTTATGCGTTTTTAAAAGGCAACAATTTAAAGTTTTCTCGTCTGGTTGGACAGCAGGCTAACCAGGTGTCTCTAAGCTTTTACATAGACATTTTTCTAAGTCCTAAGTCACTGTGACTGTCTTTTAACAGCAAAATTACAATAATTTTCAAAAAAATTGAAAAAATAATTAAAAAATTGCATAATTGAAATTTTTCGAGGTTCCATAATTTACTTGAAATTATAATTGTAATTGAAAATAATGGAAAACTATTTCAATTAATTTAATTTAATTTAATTGAAATTATAAACTGAGCCCATAATTTAATTGTAATTGAATTGAAATTCAAATTCCATAATTTCCGTAACATCACTAAAAAATCCCTCTTGTTCTCTGCCAAAATCACTGTTTTGACTTTGAGAGTGAATATCTCAGGAACTAAGCAGAAACATTAACAAACGATACACCAATCTTTCAAGACTTTATTTATCTTTCATTTAAACAAGGATTAATTCAAATCGGTTGAGATTGTTTTTTTGGCGCAACCTGTATATGAATATGTATATTATTATTTGTTTATTCATATACATTTGAACCTTAATTTGGGTTTCAGAGAGCCTAAACAGGGTTTCTTGAGCCCAAAAATAGGGTTCTGGAACCCTATTTTGGGACTCTGAAACTCTAACTGGGGTTTCAGAAGCCCTAAGTAGGGTTCCGGAGCCCTAATTTCTGTTTCTGGAGGCCGAAAATAGGGTTTCGGAACCCTAATCAGGGTTTCAAAAGCTGTAAATAGAGTTTCTGAGGCCCTAAATAGGGTTCCAGAACTCTAATTTAGCTCTCAGAAACCCTAAACAGGGTTTCAGAGCCCTAATTTGGGTTCCAAAATTTCTAAATAGCGTTCCAGAAATGCATTTATTATGTCGAATAAAATAGAGCTTTTTTGCACGTTTTAAAGCAAAAACTGTTTTTGTAAATTTTTAATAAAAAAATAGGATTTTCTGCACGTTTTTGAAACAATAAATAGGGTTTTAAAGGGCATTTTTGCACTTCTGACAGGATTTTTACCCAATTTTTAGTCCTAAAAACTACTGTTATTTTACTAGTGGATTTTTATTTTACAATTTACTAAATTTCCTACAAATTCAGTTCGTCAATTTAATTTTAATTTTTGTTTTACTATTAAGCGGTTCCGATTTTACTAATTTTGGTTTTACTAATAGTTTTACTCATTTTACTACTATTTTACTATGATTTTACTAGACATAAGGTGCGATTTTGCATAAATTATGCCAAGATCTTATAACTGACCGATGTTTTTGCCAATATTGGCCCCGTTCGGTAATTTAATTTTATTTTTACTTTACTATTGGCTCATAATTTAACTTTTTACTATTATTTTACTACTAGTAAAATACCACTAGTATTACTAATTTTTGTTTTACTATACTATAGTAAAATAACAGTACTCAAAACCCTGTTTTGAGCCCAAAAAAGGTCGCTGAAACCCACTTTTGGACATCAAAAAAGATCGCTGAAACCCCCTTTGGAAATGGTGCTGAAACCCTATTTGGAATCTGGAACCCCCCAGCCGAAAACCCAGCTACATGTATGGACGCAGGAGAGGTCACATTCCCTAAAACCCTAGGGAGAGATGGAATTCCACTTCTCCCTTGGGAGATTCCGAATATCCCTGAATTCCATCTCCGCCTATGACATATATACATACATATATCCCGCAGTAGATTGTAGTGTGTCCGATCCGATCCGATTTGCGGGGGCCTTACAGCGTATAATCCGACCAAGGTCTCGAAGTCCCATTTTGCGACCCCCTTGATTTGTGATCCCAGACGTTTTGCACTTCTTTGACTGCCAGCCACTCCTAGTGAGTGATGCTGCTGGGTGCTGGTCTGGTCACCAAGAGTGCGGCCGGCGTGTTGCTGCCATGATGCTAACAGCTCCTGACAGCCGCCGGTGCCCCATATGCCAGAGGGCTTCCGGCCTAGTTGGTTTCTCAGACAGCTTCTGACATCGTAGATCTTCTCCAACGCGGCATGCTTTGTGGAGCGGCTTCAGTGCAACGGCAGATCCAGTCGGTTCCCATTTTACCTACTCGCTGTCAGCAGCTTTCAGTGGAGCTTTGCGCTGACGACCAACACTTTGCGGCAAGAAACTTGCCGCGCCGAGAGGATGAGCGCACGACGTCGCGCACATTGGCTATGCGGCCTAAACCACTACACCAACTCAGACATGGGCTAGCATTTCGGCTGAGGGAGGTAGAATTTTCAATTCTGAGGAGGGGCTGAGGGGGTAGGAGCGCCTGAGGGGGGGGGCTGAGGGGGCGGAAAGTTAAAAAGTCCGATTTTTGGCTAAAATTAAGGTTTTTTGGCTGATTTTTCAGTAGAATAAGTTAAAATAAGCTACTCTGAGCTCATCTGCACCTAATCCAAGCATATTTTTATCATAATTTTCCATACAAAATTCTTCCAAAAAATTCCTGAGGGGGGTAGCGACCGGCTGAAGGGGTGGCGTAGGTGAGAGCCTGAGCGGGGTCAAACCCCCTCAGACCCCCTTTGCCCATGTGTGCACCAACTGTGCCGGCTGTAGCGTGTCAAATGTTAAGATATGTCTGTCCACCAAGTTTCTGTCTTCTTTCTATGCTGCAGATTAATTTCAGGTTACAAGCCCACTAACCCATAATATCAGTTCAAGCACAAAATCTGCGGTTCAAAGTGTAATAGCAGTGGTTTGGTATAATCAAATTAAAACAGTGACATGGTGGTTAAGCAATGCTATAGTTTTCGTTGGATCTGGTGCATACACATTTTTGAAAGCGAGACAGATAAAGGCAAATAGTGTCCCTTCTCAATGATGGATCTTCTGAATCTGTTCTACATTATATTTTTAGTGTCTGTATAGAGGTTTTGCACCTTCATCTACAACACATCTCACCTACTCTCACAAAATCTTTTACACTTGAACCTTTAGCATTCTGTTTGTATGATATAAGCGTATGCGATTGTGTAATATTTGTTTGGATAATCAGTGGAAGCGATGTAAGATGCATTTTCTGAGAGCATTTGCTACTGTAATTTGAATAGTGAAAATTTAGTTTAACTAATATTAATATAGTAGAACTAGCCGATTTTAATTTTAATTTAATATCAATATAATAGTCCCCTGTTAATTTTAATTTACATTTAACATTAATACTTTTAAATAACAATTTTAGCAATTTTTTATTAGCATTTTAATAGTAGTTTCTAAAATGAACTTAAAAAGTTTTGGACACACTAAACCGAATTGGTGAAACAACATCTTTTCTTTGCAAGCGTAAGTTGAAAATTTAATCAGAAATCCAACTTAGAAGCATTTTTCTCTCGAAATTGATAACCACTTTTTTTAAATCACGTTGTCTGAGCACGGTTTTAAGCATAAAAAAGTGACGGAGGGGTCTGGGGTCTACCCCTCACGCAAGTTAGGCCAGACCTCCCAGATGGGGGATCCCTCCCCTGAGACGATTTTTCCGACCCCGCATTCCGATTTGACTGGCAAGTAATTTTTTGAGCAAATTTTTGAGATTTTTTGCATTTTCAGGCACAAAAATTGCAAAAATCGCCTGTAAAACGGCACTTTTTAGCTATATTTCAGGCCAAATTAGCGATTTTTGACGATTTCACCCGAAAAATTGCGACTTGTGAGCTTTTTTAGTGCCAACAACCCCTCCCAAAATTTGGGCTCAGACCCCCCGGCCGGGGCGCCAGACCCCCAACCCCTCCCCCTTTGGCGGATGAGCTGTTAAGATAATCGAAATTGCGAACAGAAGCTAGGCATGCAAAATTTGAAAGAAAATATTGATGAATACAGTAGTTAAAGAGACATTTTTGAAAGGAAAGACTGCTTCATAGGTTATTGAGCAGATTCAGGTCTTTCTGTCATTCATACCTATTGGTGAGAAAAGTTCCACAGCTTCCAAGATTCGAGATTCAGAGGGCTGTCAGACACCTTCAATTTTTATAATTTTCTGAGGTAAAATTCTGGTATTGTAGGTAACTCCTTCATTGTCAAACAAGGTCAAACTATTAAAATGCTATTAAATATCAATTTTAATATTCAGCCCCTCTTTGTATTTTTAATTTAATTTAATAGAACAGCAGGCCCTCTATTTTAATATTAATATAAATTTAATCCTATTAAAATGACACTATTAATAATAGTTTTATTATAATATTAATGTGAAGCCAACTTTAATAACTCCGTTGGTGGCTGTGTCACCAAGACGTTACATGGAACACCTGCTGTGGCCGAAGCCGGGGCCGATAAGACTTATTGTGTATGTGTGGGCCGTGGCCCATAAACATGTGTATAGACGGATGGCTAGCTAGCTGGCTATACGCGTGCGCAATAAACGTAAAACTAATTCTCTGGTCGCTTTCCGTGTCTGTAGGGTACAAAGTCTAGGGTGCCCGCGCCCGCCGGTGCCTTTACATTGGAGGTTCCACTGAGATGGTTTTCCTCGGTCTTTTCTGTTTGGGTGGCCTCGCTTTTGCCGTCTCTGTTGTTGCGCACGTTGGCCTTATGCGTAATGCCGCTTGCATTCGCTATAGTCTGCCTGCGCTTCCCCTAGCCATAGGGTCTAGCCATTACAATTGCTGTTCTCTTGTTTTTTAGGCGACCACTTGTCTTAGTCTATTGTGTCGCCTGTGCAGTCTTTTCATATCTGTGTGTGTGTCTTTTGCCGTTTTCGGTATTGTGCTCCTCTTGTTTTTCTGTTGTTCTTATTCTGCATCCGTTCTGTTTTGTCCTTGTCAAACGAAATGGCCGAATTTGACAACGTGCCGAATGTCAATGCCATGACAAAGGATGAAGCCATAAATTATTGCGTCTCTGCCCAGGCAGAGATTAGCCGTTTGCGTGCCATGTTGCACAATCAGGAGGGACAACGTGTCTCTCTCCAAGCAGAAAAGGACGAATTGGAGGACAAGGTTAGTGACTACCGCGAATATCTGGATGACGAAATCCAGCAGCGGCAAGTCGTTGAGCGGCAGTTAGACGGTTTGAAAGTAGAACTAGACACTGCCCGACAGGCCGAATTGGCTGCAACCCATGATGCCGCAGCTGCTCACAGACAGGTAGTAAATTTGTTGCTACAAAGGTTGCCCACCGGTGCTGTATCGGCAGATAGCATGCCGCAAAATTCTGTTCGTTTTGCAGACACTCCTGTTTTTCACAGATACCAAATACCTGCTACTGGTGTAGATGGTCGAGGTTTCAGCCCCACTCCAGATGTTCACCGCCAGTCACCTGAACCAATTCCCGAGCCGGAAGTTGACAGTGGTTTTGTTAGTTTGCCTACTGCGCAAAGCACGCCGCTGGCACCACAACCTGTGGAAGATCCAGTTCGTCGACTCTGTGAGTCACTTATTTCTAGTCAAAATGTTGCTGCCAACCATACATGTGCATGGGGGGTGCCCAGGGGGGTCAGGGGGAGGACGAAAATAAAAATCTCCCAAACGTTGCTAGAGGCTGCTAGAAAGCCTCTAGATGCGTTTTTAAGCTACAGAAATCAATTTTGGCAACTACGCACCCTTCCTCCAGGCAACTACGCACCAAACCCGATTTTTTTTCAAATTTTCCTGGAAAATTTCGATATTTTTGACAATGTTTCTGTCAGAAAAGTGTTTTTTTTTGGCAATTTTTTGTCGAAAGTTTGATTTTTACTGCAAATTGTTGAATTTTAACTGAAAATTTCGTATTTTTAGCCAAAATTTTGGTAAAAAAATTAAATTTCCCGCCAAAATTTGAATTTCCCACCGAAAATTTGCATCTGTATCCAGGCAACTACGCACGGAGACCTGGCCGTCCCCCCCTGAGCCGTCGACCATGCACATGTATGCTGCCAACAAAATGTTTGTGTTGCAAAATCTCACCAAGTTTGCAGACACAGATAGTGATGACTTTTGTCGGTGGCATCGGCAGTTTGAGGATCTCACGGCTGACTGGACCTCCGATGACCGTTTGCAGCTGCTAAAAACTAGCTTAACGGGGGCCGCCGCTGCCTATCTAGATTTGTTGCGCGGCACGGCCGATTTTCACCTGTACTCGGGGCTAGTAACAAAGCTCAAAGAGCGCTTCCGTCCGCTGGTTGCTGCTCAAACCTATCTACAACGGGCAGAGGAATGCAAACAAAGGAAGGCAGAGTCCATGTCTGAATACGCGGACCGATTGCAAACTGTAGCACTAGAAGCCCGCTCAGCATTTGGAGCTGATCTTTCAGCCAGTGCGTTTGATATGTGGTTGCGTGGACGCTTTTTAGCTGGTCTTGATGACAGTTGGCTGCGTTTCAAGTCAGATGTCAAAGCTGAATGGTCCTACCAACAGACTGTCACTTACTTCAAAGAACGAGAAGCCTTTCGCAAACAGCTGAATTAGGACAGAGGTGACAAAGGATTCCGCGGTGCTAAAGGTATGAGTAGACAAGGTTTTGGCCTCTCGTCTGGAGGTAAAGTCAAACCCAACCTGGGTCCCATTAGCCCTAAAGGGAAGGGAGACTCCTTGCCAACCTGTCCTAACCACCCACACCTGCCTCACCCACCTCGGCATCGACCTGAAGATTGTAGGCTCAAGCAAGGTCTAAAAAGCTCAAGTTCTAACAGTAGAAACTCTGAAACTGTCAAGAGCTGGTCAAAGTCCTCTGATCGGCCACTGGGTGCTTCCAAAGTTCATCAGAGTCAAGCACAGCAGCAAGCGAATCTGACCAGCCCAGATTCGCACTGGCATTCCAGCATGGCCTCGCGTTTGACCAGTGAAGCTGAAGCATCAGCACACAGCATTTCCATCAGGATGGCAGAATATTCAAACAACAAGACACCTTCAGCTAGAGTTGCGCTGGGGCCAAAGTTATTGGTTAAAGTCTGCATCAACAATGTTGATGTTGATGCTCAAATAGACTCTGGCGCGCAGTGCTCTATTATGTCCTTTGCCATGCTGCACCGAGTTGCCATGGTCAACCGCTGGACAAAGGAGTTTATAGCTAGCCATGTACAACAACGAGATGTGCATCTGATAAACTGCGATGGCTCACCGCTTAGAGTGGATGGTGTCTTCGAAGTTGAGCTGTGTCTGTCACAGAACCCAACAAGAAAAATTAAGGCGCCTATACTGTTCACTGAGTCTGAAGAAGCTGATCCATTTTTGCTAGGTTCTGACTACGCTGAGGCGTTAGGCATCAACATTCAAGTAGCAAACGGCGTCACTCTGAACACCCAGTTCATCAATAGCCGCAGTTCTAAGTTGGTTACTTTGGATCGACCACTCTACATAAACAGTGGCACCTGCAAACCAGCCAAGGTGAAGATCAATCGGATTACAGTTGCTGATGACTGTTCAACTGTGCCCAAAACCAATCGAAGCTGGCTTTTTGAACCCTCAGATAAGCTGAAGGAATATGGGGTAAATGTGCCTGAACAACTCTGTGAATCAGATTCCGACTTCTCTGCACTTGGTGTTGAAAATAACACATGTCTGCCTGCTCATTTGCCTGCTGGTCTGGAGCTAGGTACTGTTTCCCCCATAGAGGTAGTCATTGACCAGTTGTCAGATGACATTGTCTACAAGGTACTTGAAGAAGTAGTGGATCCGCTGGAATCTACAGCTCTACCTGCTAAATTGGCCAAGCTTCAAGAACTGTCGGTACAAGAACGGCAAGAGCTCCTGGGTCAGCAACTGCCCAGCTTTGGAAATCATCTGTCTGACCAAGAAAGCCATACCCTCTTGAAATTGCTACTGGTTTTTCACAACCTCTGTAGTGTTCAGGATTTCGATTTTGGCTCAACTGGCTGCGCAAGAGCAAACGTTTGCGATCGAAGATGGAATTCTGGTACGTTATGACAGTCAGGACCCATCAAATAGACTCATTTGGGTGCCCAAGGTTTTGCGCGAAAAACTAATCCATGGCTGTCATGCTGGCTTGTTTGCTGGCCATTTTGCCGAACGCCGCATAATTGCGCTGCTACGCAAGCGATATTACTGGAAGGAGTTAGCCTCAGATGTGCACGCATTCTGCCGTGGTTGTTTAGTCTGTGCAACGCATTACCCTGGACACAAATTCAAGCCGCCGCTGACTCCTATACCAGTTGCAGGCACATTTGTTCACATTGTGGTAGATGTCATAGAATCTCCATTGTCCACAAATGGTAATCGCTATGCTGTGACGTTTGTAGACTACCTAATGGGCTGGCCTGAGTGTTTTGCGGTTCCAAATCAAGAGGCCAGTACGATCGCTAGAGTGTTTATTTCAGAAATCATTTGCAGACACGGAGTTCCTGCTGAATTGCTCTCAGACCGTGGAACAAACTTCCTGCCCAATCTGTTTCTAGAAATTTGCCGTTTGCTGGGGACCAAGAAGATCAATACAACTAGCTTTCATCCCCAAACCGATGGCAAAGTTGAGCGGTTCCATCGTACGCTTAAGGCAATGCTGGCAAAGCATGCCGATAAAGATCACCTGTCTTGGGACGACCATCTCCCATACGTGTTGTTTGCATACCGTATTTCTAGACAAGATTCGTCACAGGAATCTCCATTCTTCCTTCTCTATGGTCGAGATGCACGCCTGCCTACTGAACCGATGCTGTCCACACCTCAGACACGGTATCAAATCGATTTAGACGACTACAAAACAGAGCTTGTAGCTGCAATGTCTGACGCTTGGCAGCTTGCCAAGGATCATATTGGACACGCTCAGCAGTCTTACAAGCAACAATACGATAAAACTCGCCGACCGTCCAATCTCCACCCTGGGGAACGGGTATTTCTTTTTAAGCCAGGGGAGAAAGCTGGCCGCAAACGTAAGTTGAATCGGTGTTACTTTGGTCTGTATCGCGTTTTAGAAGTGACTGATAACAACGCCCTGATTCAGCTGGTTAACCAACCAGATGCTGAAACTTGCCTGGTACCGTTAGACAGACTAGTACGATGTTGGCCGGAAATCTCGAATGCTGAAGTGTTCTCTGGCCCTGGTGGAAGGCGTGGCCGCCGGCGCAAGGTCAGGCCACCTTCGCCGACTCACTCAACTGAGGAAAACAAGCCAGAAACGAAGGAGGACCGATACAACTTAAGGCCAAGAAGAAAGTGACTTTTGTGTGAGTAGATTTTGTTTATTTTCTTCTTGTTGTTACAGTTACTCGGCATTCCTGTGCAATCTCATGTTTTCAGCATTTAAATTTACCAAATCTTAGTATCTCTTGCGATTCGCTTCTTAGGGCGCAAATGTTTCTGTTCCCTCTTCTCTAGCATTGCTATAAAGCGAAACCCAAGAGTATTCTCTAAACCTTTTATAAATTAATCTCTTAAATTTCATTTTGGTCTCACTTGTCTCGGTTAGCAAGTTTTATATGCGTTTTATTGTTTCTGCGATCTCAATCACTTTTCCAGTTTGCCATTTTGTCATCACCTCTATGCATTGTTGCTCATGTTAGTTTGCCAAAGGTTGCATAATCGTGTCTTCTTTGTTTAAAGCGTTTAACCGAGACAACGATAGGAATCTTTTCTTGCCTTGTATCGTTATTGCGTTGTGTTGTTAAGTTGTGCTGTTACGTGTTGTTCGGTATTGAGTGTACAGTATGTACCGCCATTATTATTTTGCTTCTATATTGTTTGTTTTGTGCCCCGTGAAGAGCCGAAGAGAAGAACCGAACTTTCACTTCACACTTACTGTCGATTCCAAGGTGCTGATACCTGGTCGATGTTCAATTTTTCTATCAACCTGGCTTGTCGTTAGCCGTTTCCAGTGAGCTCCGCCTCAGCAAATCCTGTCTCTAAACTGTTCCTGTCCCTGACCTGCAGCACATGGCACATAATTCCTTGCTCTGGTCATTTGGACAATTGTGGGCTGCTTAGCCTCTACCTACTGTTTTGCCACCGTGTTGGCCTTACTGTACGTTTACAATACTCTCTGCTGTTGGCCCAGATTTGCCATTTCTTTCTTCTGCTGCTGGCCACCGAGTTGGCTCATCTTCTTTGGCCTTGTTGGCCTCAATTGCTGCTGTTTGGAGTGCTGTGCTCCAACTGTACTGCTCTGATGCAGCGCGTTGGCTGCTATTTTCTGTCTAACTGGAGTCTCACCTTTCACCCTTCAACCTTCGCGCGTGGTATGGCTCATCAAATGCCCGGGGAGATGTGAAGCCAACTTTAATAACTCCGTTGGTGGCTGTGTCGCCAAGACGTTACATGGAACACCTGCTGTGGCCGAAGCCGGGGCCGATAAGACTTTTTGTGTATGTGTGGGCCGTGGCCCAAAAACATGTGTATAGTGAGTAGTGTGTATACGGAGGGCTAGCTAGCTGGCTATATGCGTGCGCAATAAACGTAAAACTAATTCTCTGGTCGCTTTCCGTATCTGTAGGGTACAAAGTCTAGGGTGCCTGCGCCCGCCGGTGCCTTTACATAATATATTATAAAATCACAGTAGCATTTGCAACTTGATAATACGTTTGGTAGCACAGCACAGCTGGCCTAAAAAATGAAATCAATGGTTATGGTTACTGTGATTTTAATATATCAATATGTAAATGAAGCATATTATGTAAATATGTAATAAAATGAAGCTATTACTAATAGTGCTATTTTAATAGTATTAAGACTAAGAGTCAGTCTTTGATTCGATCGAGTCTGAGTTAGGGGCCGTCCATAAACGACATCGTTCCAGAGGGGGGATGGGGGTCGGCCGAAATGCGACGATAGATGACGCACCAGGAGGGGGAGGGGGTTAGCAAAAAACGATGTCGTTTTTTCGGAATTTCAGGATACCTGAATTGCATTATTTCGATTTATGCACATTCTGTCAAACGTTTCTACATACAGAAAAGCTTCCCAGAGTGGTTGTAGAAATTCATTCCATTGATTACGGAGTACGCATGGCAACAATAAAACGTTACAGTACTGTACGTACTGCCCTTTTATCGGGGGGGGGGGGGTAAACCGAAAACGACATCGCCGCAGGGGGAGGGGGGCCCAAAGAAACGACTCAAGGCGATTTTGAGGGGAGGGGGGTCCGAAAAATCGGGATTTTGGAATGACGTCATTTATGGATGGCCCTGAGTATTCAGACCCAAAATTGAAAGTTTGACATAGAGGGCTGTAAGTTGGCGGGCTAACACGTGTCAACAGGTTATATAACCACAGCCAATGAAAGAGTTTATGGGTGTCAGTAGCAAACACAACACAAACACACAACGCACCAGCAATCACACAAAACAACCACACGGTAGCTACAATGCAAAACACTCTCACAAACACAATCGCTTCATCACTCTCCCTCACAGACGTTGGCTGGCAAACGAGTACTGCTATCGTCTCTTCCTTCTCCTCCCATTCTGCAATTCTCACCAACTTGTCCTGATCTACCACCTTGTTCACGCCATTTCCTTCTCACCACTCTCCTTCCTTTCTCTACTTTTGCTTTCACCAACGATAACAATGGACTTCTTCCAAACATGCTCAAACGGATCCACCTCATCTGTCTTCTTCTCATTCTCCTCCTGTTCATCGTCCTCTTCAACCTCTTTCTACTCTTCATCTTACTGCTCAGCAAAGGATTTCCCGATTCGACGCTCCACGCTCGAGATGTGGCCCTCTGAAATTTCGTCTGCTTAACTATGGGACCGAAATTTGAAAATGGAATTTCTAGTGCACTAATCAGAGTTGGGACTTAAAAATTGGGGCGTTTATGTAACTTTTGGAGTACTTTAAGAACCAACGATCGAATTCCATTTTTGGCAAAAAAATTTGTTTTTGACCCCCTTTGGTTGTGTTGCGGGCCAATCGGTGAATCGTGATCTCAAGGGCGCAACCGCTCCTAGCCAAGCTTTATCGCAGACCAGTGTGGTGCACTTTTTATCTAGGTAACTAGGTAACTAGGTATACCTAGTATTACCTAGTTAATATTCGGGAAAAGTACCTAGATTTACTTTACCTAGTTTCTGGTTACTCTATTTTACCTAGTTTTACTTTACCTAGTTTTGAATCCACATAACTAGGTACTTCTAGGTAGAACAAGTTTACCTAGTTTGATATTTTCAGTTTTACGTGGCTTTTTCAGTCAGCAACCCTTCAAATTTCCGGCTTTCCCACAATTACAGTGGCTCAGAGAATGAATTTATGACTTATTTGATCAATAAAATACAAATATTTACTTGAAATGTGTCAAATTATCGTAAATTTCAACTCCACTAACTTCATCATTGTTCTTTTGAACCAAAAATAATATTTTTACTTGATTTCGAGCTTTTTAGGTTTACCTAGTATTACCTAGTTTTTCTGGGCTTTACCTAGTATTACTTTACCTAGTTTCTTAGCTGAGAACTTTACCTAGTATTACTTTACCTAGTTTTTTAGATGACAACTTTACCTAGTATTACTTTACCTAGTTTCAAATTTTCAAAATGCACCACACTGTCGCAGACTCCTCTTGCACCAATCACATACAGCACACAGCAACTTAATCAGCCCATGCCATCCGTCAAAATACTAACATTTTTCCAGACCGGTTGAAACATTCACAACACACACTTAACCTTTCCCTCAACACACTCGTCACATATGCCTTTCACAACCACACACTCAACATCCTTCCCCTACAAAACATGCGTCCCCACATGACCTAGCCTACCAGCTACTAACACAAAATCTGGACTAAAAGCTTAAACTAGTACAAGGTACAGTACAATGAATAACATAAAGAATATATAGAAAACAATCTACTGTAACTATACAATGCACAGATTAAACTGACTACCAATAATTGACTAAATAAATGAAATAAATGACCGAAAGCTATCACCTAAGAGTATAATGAAATACTATGACAATATGGCATGAATACAGTCGATACAATGAGATAATATGACAAGTACAGATAACAAAAATATATAGGATAATCTAACTTTCTTGATCGCCATTGTCGTCATCTTCCGGTTGCGAATCGCGATGGAAGCCATCATCACTGTGCGTTCCGACATCCCCTCTTTGTTGAGAAAGCGCTCCGTGCTCCAAGTCCTGGACTGATGGTAGCTGAATGGCCTGGGGTTGCTGTGAGTATGGCTGTGGTAGCATGGCTTGTTGTTCAAGAGCCCGAATTCACTGCCGCAGTGCCCGATATCGATCCGCGTTGTGACCGATCCGATTGTCGAACTCATGGTTCACAGCAACTCGATCCTCCATGTCGTTCTGATCACGACGTTGCTCCAGATGGAAAAGTTTATTTATTTTATTATTTATTTGTAGAATGCCCCGAGAAGAGAACACAAATAGATTAGTAAAGCAAAGTGGAGCCTAAGGGCTGGCTACACCGCTTTGAACGGCGGTTTTTGCCGAGCCAAGTAAAAATACTTTTAGTCTGTTTTCATCTTTGTCCAATCTGCGCTTGAAGCAAGCCAATGAAGGAGCGGATACCGTATGTTCAGAGAGACAATTCCAAGGCTGAACAGTGCGTACCGCAAACGCATATTTCCGACAGTCAAGCCTGGCCTTTGGTACCATCAACTTCATTCCATTCCCCCTAGTAGTTGTAGCAGGCGAAACCATAAAATATTGATCGAACTCTAGGTCACAAAGCTTATGAATGACTTTGTACAATAATATCAAGTCGGCTTTAATCCTGCGAAGCTCTAAGTTCTGAAGTTCTATGCCTAGACAAGCCAGCTCATCTAAACGGCCGTTATAATCCTTTTCAGAACCCAGCAACCTTCTCGTAAAGTACTTTTGAACCCTTTCAACTCGATCAAAATCTTTGATAAGCCAAGGCCACCAAACACTGCTAGCATACTCTATAACTGGTCGAACAAAAACCTTGTACAAGTAACACAGAAACTTAAGGTTTCCTGAATGAAAGGACTGA
This sequence comes from Sabatieria punctata, assembly GCA_030248155.1. Classification (NCBI taxonomy): domain Eukaryota; kingdom Metazoa; phylum Nematoda; class Chromadorea; order Araeolaimida; family Comesomatidae; genus Sabatieria; species Sabatieria punctata. The sequence goes on from JASANB010002281.1 coordinate 58,413, forward strand.
AAAATCATGTTAATCCTATGGTAGGATTTCTGAGCCAGTTGATTGCAGTGCATTGTTGCTTTTAAATCGGAGGATATTAGCACTCCCAAATCACGTATACAGTCTGTAGACTGCAACTGAAAACCGTTTATGGTATGAACTCGCTTTGGATTGCACGCACCAATATGCATGATTGCTGTTTTATCTAAAGCTAGAGAAAGGCCATTATCGGCTGCCCATACAAACAGATTACCAAGGTCAACCTGAAGCTTATCAAAATCGCTGTCTTTTGAAACCCGAAAGTAAATTTTGCAGTCATCAGCAAATAACTTTAGGGATGCATTTTGGAGATAGGCTGGTAATCTATTAATCACTACCAAGAAGCATAAAGGCCCTAAGACACTGCCCTGTGGTACACCTGAAGGATTTACAGTGGTACTAGAGAACTGTCCATCCACACAAACCTTCTGCTTTCTGTTAGTGAGAAAGGCTGTAAGCCATTTTAAGAGTAAACCTCTAATTTTATATGCCCAGAAAGACTCAACAATTTTAGATGGAAGTACTTGGTCAAAAGCTTTCGATATATCGGCGTAAGCTACATCGATGGCCTCCTTATTGTCTAACATCAAAGTCCACTCGTTCATGCATTCAACAAGTTGAGTCACAGTTGAACGCCGAGACAAAAAACCATGCTGATTAGGCGAAATCACCTGATTAGTCCGAAAATGCCTTAAAATAGACTCTTTGACTATTTTTTCCATTACTCTACATGGTACACAGGTCAAACTTACTGGACGGTAGTTTTCAACTTTAGATTTAGAGTTCTTCTTATATATTGGGCTAACAATAGCACAAAGCCAGTCCTCTGGTAGTTCCCCAGTGTTAAATGAGACCTCGTAGATTATACTTAGTGGTTCAGCTAGCTGCCAAGCTAATTCCTTGTAGAACATACTGGGCAGCCCATCTGGTCCAGCAGAAAATTTTCGCTTTAGGAAGAGAGATAACTGAACACAATTTCAGGCGGAAAATGCACTGAACTCATTGTCTTGTTGGTATACTGAAGCAAAATGATCACTAAACATCTGAGCTTTTACTTTAGCATCTGTTACAATAGATTGAGCAGCTGGTTGTAATGGACCTATTTTTGGTTTACACTTTAGCTGCGAGTTAACATGCTTCCAAAATTTAGCCTCGCTTCTAGAATCTAATATTTTGCGTTCATGCTCTGCTTCTTCTTGCCTAGCTTGTTGGCGAGATGCCCTAGCAGCCTCTTTCCACCTTACTCTATCATCTTCTAAATTTGTCTGTTTATACCGTTTATGGAGTGCCTTTTCTCGCTTTTGCATTTGCCTTACTCTGGTAGACCAACGGGAGTTTCTAATCTGAGCCTTCTTAGAAAATTTTGGAACAAACTTAGTAACTAAGACTTTTAAGCTTTTCAACAGTTTGCACCACATTTGATTGGCGGTAGCACAATCGTTAAAAAGCAAGGGCCATGTAATTCTATCCAAGGATTGCTTTATAGCACTAAAATTGGCCTTAGCAAAGTTTTTTCGTAACTGCTTAACCGGCTCGTTAGGACCAAAAAAGTCAGTTGAGAACTGTATACAATTGTGGTCGCTGCCATCCACAGGCTCAGAAATCTCTACCGTAGCAATTAAATACGGTTCACTAGACAATACCAGATCGAGAATATTTTGTCCCCGAGTCGGTTCCAAGACTACCTGTAATAGACTACATCGTAGGCACATTTCATAGAACTCACTAGCTATAGAACCAGTAGGAGCTCTAACTGCTTTCGCTACCCAATCGATACCTGGTAGGTTAAAATCCCCTGTAATAACACAAGGAAACCGGGACACCAGCATACACTCAATATGTTGTACAAAGTCATTCGTCATATTACGGTCAAAAACGATTGGCCATCGATATATCAACCCTAGTCTCAGACGCCTGCGGTACCCATCGTTCTGAGCCAAGGAAAAAATATCTAACCATAGGGATTCAAATCCGCCCCCACAATGAGGCTCTGCCACAAGCGCCGCAGTAAAAGAGGCAGGGATTAAAACTAATAGCCCACCTCCAGTTTGCTTTGGTACATCAAATTGATCACGGTTAAGTCGAAAAATGGAATACTGATTTGCATCACAGATTACAGAATCGTTTGTAAAAGAATCTAGCCAAGTTTCTGTAACACAAACAATCTTTCCCTGCCACTCTGTATCCAAACCCAAGTGAAATTTGGCTAGTTTCTCAGAGCTACAAATCGATCTTGCATTAAAGCACACAAACTCTAAAGGCTCCGGCACCTTATCAGGGCTTACAGAAAAGCCGAACTGTTAGCAGCGTCCTTCTCGCGCTTTTCTTTCTGTCTCGACTCCCATCGGAGCGCCGCCTCTTTACGCTGCAGAACAGTTCTATCGTCTCTGGCATAAGCAGCACTGCCCCGCACATGCGACGGCAACCGTTTGAAACTGCCCAAAAAGCGCTTGCGAGCGTTAGCGTTGTTGAAAATCACCTTTAGAATCCACCGTCCGTCCTTCCTTGGCTCTCTCTTTACTGCCGTCTCGAAAAACCTTGTCAACCACATCTCCATCGATCGAAAGTTGACGCAAACAGTCCTGAACGGTGTTGAAGTCAGAGTTCGGATCTTCCACAGAGCCGTCAGAGTCACTGTCGTCGCTCTCCTCCATGCCCACCACCACCACATTCAGTACCTTGCGCTCACGTTCTTTCATCTCCTCCAACGCACTCAGAGCATGTTCCATAGAAGCCAAATGGAAGGGCATCGCGGGGGGCGATCCATAGGGAACAGGAGGAGGCACTCCGTAGGGAATAGCAGGCTTGGGTGTTTTCTGGGACGACTCGAGAGCCGCCACTTGTCGCTTTAGATCAGCGTTCTCTGCTCGAAGCGTCTTTAACTCATCGAACAACATCAAAAACTGCTTGTTAAACTCCTCCATTCTCTCCAAAGAGGCGAGAATCTTGTCTTGATTAGATTTAGTGGCCAGAATCAGAAGAAATTGTGCAGAGAAAGATGGCCGCACGCAAAGAAAAAAAAAGAAAAAAAAAAGTTGATCGACTCTAAGTTGCAGGCCAGCAAGATCACGAGTGACCTGATCCATCTGAGTTTGCAGACCACCCACTGAGGAATTCAGCTTCCTCCTTTTCCGTTGTTGTCTTTTCACTCAACCATGCAAGTAGCATGCTGGCTGCAGAATCGTGATTTGCTCATCACGCAAAAACAAAATCAGAACAACCATGACCAGCACGAAGCTTAGCAGCCACACACTGTAGTGTTGCCATAGCCAAGTAAGAGCCAAGACAACTGCTTGTACCAGGCCAGTTGGAGAATCAGATGACTCATTGGCCAACACGATTGGTAATGAAAGGAAACAGCCAATCAATCCCAAGGTCAGCGCAGTCATGGGTGCAACAAAAGCACCACTTGCAGTTGCTCTAGCTCGTAGGTTATATCGTGTTTGATTTGGGTTTGGCCTTTGACAAGTGTCATCTGCCTTTGCCTGGTGTAAGTCCTGTTTACAGTTCTGTTTGGAAGAAACGTCTGGGTCAGTTAGTGCTTTTGTCAGTGCACCTGACTCAGAGTCAGTCCCTTCACCTAACAAAGAAAAATGCAACAATTGAGGCCATGTTTCCACTTTTGTCCACCATGTCAATTGACACCATGTCAGCATTTGCTGCATTTGCATGGCTATATCATGCAAGTCCTTTTGTGCCACCAACTGTGAATTATTCTCATACACTGAGAACCAAGCAAAAAGAAAACCAACAAACAGCAAGACAATTGATCGTGTTTCCTCAGTTGAGACGAACAGTTTATCTTCATTGGTCTTAGGTATGTGGCAAACTACTAGGAACACAGCTAAGACCAACAGTATGCATCAAAGACTGATCTGTGTACGCGCTTTGACAGTTGCTACAAGTGAACGATTATCAGCACTGCTGTCAGACTTAACCAACCCAAGAAAAATGAGTGCTTTGCTGACTCAGTGTCCTCTTTCTTGATCCTAATCCCCGTTTTCTGCTCCTGAAACTGCTCTTCCAAAATGCTCTGCTCGTTTCCTTGCTCCAGCTTATTCGCAGACGCTGTGAGCTCTTTGGACTTCTGAGTAGCTCTGTTACTCTGTCCTTCTTGCACAGCAGTTCTTTCTCTGCATTCCTCAAACTCTTCCTTGAACCTCTTTAATTCCTCCTGAACCATCCTGATCTCCTGTGCCAATTGCATGGCTTCCTGGCAAGCAGAAGTACAGGCACAAATTGACCCACTGACAATACAACCATTCTGTTCAACTGTAGAAGCATGAGGCAGTTTGGCCAGAACTGAATATGTTTCCACGTTTGAACGCCTATTTTCAGTTGTTACCGCCAAATTGTCAAGACCTGCTTTGGCATCCATCTTAGGACTGTTTGCCACTGGAGCAGCTTCACTAGCCAACTCAATGTGCACTTCCGCCTGTTGTTGCAGAACAAGGTTTTTGCTGCAGAGCAGGCAGAAACCTGCTTTGTGAAGTTCATATGCACAAGTTCCCTGCTGACAATATTGACAAAACAAACGATGCAGGTTGTTAGAGTCTGTGTTCAGACTGCCTTCCACTCCACACCAATGAACAATAGCTTTCTGATGCATGAAGGTAGTTTCATGCCTGAAATTCCGTTTATGACCGCATTTTGAAGCCAACATTGTATTGGATACTGGTGATGATGTATCGCCGCATAGAGCGTAGGTTGTTGCCGCGCCCGCTTTGTGTGTACGTGCATTTATCAGACATGCCTCGGCACACTGTTGCTATTAATAGCGGGCCGCAGCGACCTGGCCTCAGCACAGGCTGGAGCCAGTCTAGTGTAATGCTAAACCTGTTGACCGGTCGACTATAGTAAAGACCGTGTGTTGATTCTGCTGTCTTCCCGCGCACACTCGAAAAAGCTCACCAACCACCGGCCACCACCGACATATCAAATTGGCGACGCAGTATCTACCTCATTCGAACTTTTATGCGTCGATTTGTGCGCCAAATTCTGAACAATTTGAACTGAGATTTGCTGCTAAACAACCGCACCGTGCCAGTGCGTTGCCGAACGTCCATTTTTGCCCTTGCCTCTACAGCCAGTGAACTGTTCTGAGCCTGCAATGTGGACCGGACTTGCCTGCATTTGTGCGCCTGCATTTGCGTGCAATTTTGCTGCGACTTTGGACTGCCGACTTGGGCTTAAAGTGTGTTCATTTTCCGGCGAAATTTGGCTGCATTTGGATCGCCAACTGTGCGGTAACTGTTTACATTCGTTGTGTAACTAACTGTTTGCTGTTTCCGCAACGACCTGCCCGGCAATTCTGTCTTTTCAATGGCGGCTGCTGTGCGAAAACTACCTGCCATTCAGCCGAAAGAGTACTGGCCGCTCTGTGGGGAGCAGCCCCGACTCTCGTGGCCTCAGTGGGAGAGGTCATTGCGTGCGTTTTTCGTGATGTACAACACCGGACTGCCAGACAATGGAAAGATGACGGACACAGAGAAGAATCTGGTGATGTTGCAATTGTTGGGAGACTACGCCCACACACTCTTCTCTGCGCACCCAGACTACACCAAAGAACAAGAGATGACATTCGATAACTACCTCCGTGCCGCTCAGTCCATCTTCCACAAGCCTGTCAATGCAGTTCGGGCCCACTTCGATTTTGGTACACGATGTCAACACTCCAGTGAGTCGGTTGATGAGTATCTACTCGCGCTCAGGGCATTGATGGCAGACTGTATGAAGACGTTTCCTGTGCAAGAGGGAGGTCAAGGTCAGGTTTTGGTAACTGATCTAGCAGACTTCTTGGTAGCTGTCCAACTGTGCAAGGGAATCGCCAGCAAAGAAGCTCAACAGAAGCTGCTCACAGAAGATACAGTTGACCTGAAGAAGTTCACCAATGTTGCACTCGCTGATGAGCGATCAAAACAGGATGTCTCGCACCTACAAGCCCCGGGTACAAGCAAGGTCGCGAAAACTCAACAGCAATTACGACAACAGCGTCAGGGAGGTTATGGAAAGCCTCCGTACACATCTCGTTCAAAGAAGGGAGAATCAGCATCACAGGCAGCTTGCAAAGCGTGTGGTCGCCTGGGTCACAATGGTGGTTCAGAGTGTCCTGCCAGAGGGAAGAAGTGCACCTACTGCCATAAGCTGAATCATTTCAAGCAGTGTTGTTACAAGAAACTCCGAAATGAGGGTCAGAATGGTGTCAAGCAGACCAAAGCTGTTCATTCGCGAGCCAAAAGAAGGAGACGTGTGCGTGTCATTGATAGCACTTTGGCCAAGTCTTTCACTGGTACTGTACATATCGCCTCTGACTTTGGACAGTCAGCGAATGTTACAGCAGAAGCTGACAGCTGTTCAGACATCACGGGTATCACTTGGTCGCAATATCTGCATGATTTTGCGAACACTCCACTGCGCTCAGCCAAGCAGAAGCTGACCAATTTTGATGGTTCAGAAATCAATGGTGTGAAGGGCGTTTTTCCTGCAACAGTCTCCTACCAACAGCGCGAAGCACGTTTGGAAGTGCTGGTGCTGCCAGATGAGTATGGAGCGCTGATCGGCAGAGATGCAATAGCTGCACTAGAACTCGTCCTGGATGGAAGCACTTGCACCGTGCGATCAGTGGTAAAGTGTGCAACTACTGCTGATGAACACACCAATGGTGACAACAGATGCTATCCAGACTTCGATGCTGCGCTACAAAGCATCAAAATGCAATTGTTGGAAAATTGCATCACAGATGGCACAATGGGTGCTCAGTCTCAAAGGAGAGCTGAGGACTTCTGTGACCTTGCTTCTCTGCAATCCATGGGGAGTTGCAGTATTCATGCACTGGCTACAAGGTCAGACCAGCTGTCTCAATGGAAGAAGGCTGGACTCTTGTCACTTCTACAGGAGACACAGAATCTCATGAAGTCGGACATTGGAGAAATTCCGGAGTTCAAGCACAAGATTCAGTTGGTCCCAAATGTGAAGCTGCCACCTCCACAGAAACTGCGCTCAATTCCACTGTACAGATGGGACAAAGCAATGGCAGAAATTGATCTGATGGAGCAGCAGGGCATTTGGCAGAAAGTCTACAATGCACCATGTGTCCATGGTAGTGTTGTTACAATACCAAAATTTCCGTTTGACTATGACTATGACTACCACTCGTTTGAGTACAATACCAAGGTAGTCAAATTTGACTATATTGTAGTCAAACCGTTTGACTACCATGGCCACCGGTTTGACTACTTTGACTACTTTTTGAGACATGGCAAAATTAACGTTTTCAGCGATTTATAACCTTCAGTCACCAACTGTCAGTCAAAAATGACTTTGACTGAGTGCACAAAGTGTTTACTTTGAAATAAACAGTATAGTTAACTGCTACAAATTAACCCAGAATTGTTCAATTTTTAAGAATTTCAATGTAAAAAGCATCTTTCGGAAAGACAGCGCAAAATAGACAAATACCTTTGTTTAGTTTGGCGTAAAATCAAAGTAGTTTTTGATTTTTCTCTTGTTCTTCTTTGCTCCATAAGAGAGGTATTGTACTGTATGTCATAATTTTCACTCTGACCAAACTATGTAATTTGCCTTGCATCAAGCAGAGATTTGCTGACTGACAACCCATACATGTAACAGGTCATCCACCGAAGGGGGGATGGGGGTTGGGGGTCTGGTGCCGGCGGGGGGATGTTTGGCTAAAAATCGCCAAAAATCGCTAATTTGGGCTGAGAAACAGCCAGAAATCCAGGTTTGCAGGCGATTTTACCATTTTTTGTGTCTCAAATCGTAAAAAATCGCTAAATTTGCTCAAAAAATTATCTGCCTGCAAAATCGGAGGGGGCTCGGGAAAATCGTCTCGGGAGGGGGTCCCCATCCGAGGGGTCTGGCCTAACTCGGGTGGGGGCAGAACCCCTGTTACATGTATTCTGACACCTGTTATCAGTTCACAGTTTTAGAGAGAAGGGTTGTTTGTCTTCTAAAGAGCTAAACATGAATCGAATATATAAAATATTTAGTTGTGAACCGTAAAAATGTGGAAAATATGCTTGAAAAGCCGCTGCTTATAAGAAAATGTAGTCATAGTCAAACGGTTTGACTACCTCGTCTTCGTTTGACTACGTATTTATGGTAACCAAGGTAGTCAAACTTTGACTTTGACTACCTGCCTGTTTGACTGCGATATCACAAAAAGTATTAACTATGACTTTGACTTTGACTATAGTCATAACAACACTATTCCATGGTATGGTAACAGTGGACAAACCTGATGGCGGTGTCAGAATCACGACAGATCTGACAGGGCTGAACAAGCTGGTTGAACCGTTCCGGTATCCACTACCAAACATCAGAGACTTGTATGATCGCTTGTGCCAGGCGAAAGTCTATTCAAAGCTCGATCTGCACAAAGCTTACTACAACGCCAGTCTTGATGAAGAGAGCAGTCTGCTAACGACAACAATCACTCCAAAAGGATTGTATGCATACAAGCGGCTGCCAATGGGATTGAAAGATTCAGCAGCTGTGTTTCAACACCTCGTGAATCAGACTCTCAGCGGCTTATCTGGATGTGAGCCATACATTGACGACATCCTAGTTTTTGGAAAGACTAGGGCAGAGCATGATGCAAATCTGTCAGCGGTGTTGCAACGACTTGACAAGAAGAATCTGCGACTCAACCTGGAGAAGTGTGTAATTGCTACTGACTCAGTGCCTTTCTTGGGTCACATTATTGCCCCGGGTTCACTGAAGTCTGACCCAAAGAATTTGAAGCCGATTCAAGAGATGCCTGCTCCGAGCAATGTGAAGCAAGTGCAGAGTTTTCTGGGCATGTTGAATTACTATGCCGATTTCCTGCCCACACAGCTGACTACTGTCTCCGAGCCATTGAGAGCATTGACTCGTGCTGGTGTCAAGTTCAAGTGGACAGAGATGCACCAGAAGTCATTTGAAAAGCTGAAGGCAATGGCCTGTCAGGACCTCAAGCTCGGCATTTTCGATCCACAATTTTCAACGATTCTGCAAACGGATGCCTCCAATTATGGCATTGGTGGTGTGCTGTCTCAAGTTCAAAATGGAAAAGAAGTGCCGATTGCCTTTGGACACCACACGTTGGATACCAGAGAACGCAATTGGGCCTCCAATGAACGGGAAGCATATGCCGCAATGTTCTTTTGTGAATATTGGGAGAAGTTCTTGTTGGGACGCCCATTCACGCTGCGCACCGACCACCAAGCTCTGACATCGCTATTGCACCAGTGCAGCAACAAGCGAAAATCAGCCAAGTTTGCAAGGTGGCATGACCGACTCAGTCACTTCAACTATACTGTGGAGTATAGAAGCGGCAATGATAGCTCAGCTAATGTTCTGGATGCACTGTCACGCCTAATCGACAAGGCTAGCCCGAGCATAAAGGCAGTCAATGAGCAAGTCAATTCAATGGGTCTGTCAGTTGCAAAATTTCGTGCCAGCACCAGAGAGGATCCAGTTCTCAAAGAAGTCATGCGCTTCATTGTAGAAGGCTGGCCGCAGAATCGGAATAAAGTGCCAATTTCAGTGGTAGAGTTCTATAAGCTGCGCAACGAACTCTCAGTGGAAGAGGGTTGCATAGTCCGCGGAGACAAGTGCCGAATACTCGTTCCAAGTTCTGTGCGCAAAACTCTCCTGACAAGAGCACACAGTGGTCATCCTGGCATCGTTCGCTTCAAACGGAAACTACGAGAAACATACTGGTGGCCAGGGATGGACAAAGAAGCAGAAGCGTTTGTGCGACATTGTGCACCATGTCAAGACTCTGGAAAGTCTGACCCAAAAGTGCAGATGCCCGCCATGCACCTCCATGTCCCGGACAAACCATGGGAGGAAGTTTCGATTGACATCACTGGTCCATTTGTTGATGCACCGAAGCACCAGCAGTACATCGTTGTCATTATCGATCACTACTCGCGTTTTCCTGAGCTGCTCTGCACAACTGACATCACAGCTGGTAGAATTACCAAGTGGTTGGCAGAAGTCTTCAGCAGATACGGGAATCCAGCCAAGCTGATATCTGATAATGGACCACAGTTTGTGTCTGCACTCTTCAAGCGGTTCTTGGAATGCCGCGATAAACTGCATCAGTTGACGCCGGTCTACTGTCCACAGCAGAATGCATTTGTGGAAGTGTTCAATCGCTACCTCAAGCATGGAGTGCAAACGTTCGCCAAAGGACAACTGCCATGGTACGATGGTTTGCTGGAACTACTCGCGCATTTCCGAGCAACGGCACATGCAAGTAATGCTCCTTCGCCGGCAGAACTCTTCTTTGGACGCAAATTTCGTTTGGAATTCGAAGTTGTGCGTTCAAGAAGGAGGAGGGAAGAGAGAACGCAAGCCGCTCAGGAAGAAAACAAAAGCAGCGGGACCCAGCCAGAAAAAGCCATCGCAATCCACAGAAGAGGGCCATACAGGATCGGTGACAGAGTACGTGTCAAACGGCCTCACACACTCAAAGGACACAGTCCGTGGCCAGAGCCGCTCACTGTTGTCAAAGTGATGGGGGATTGGATGTACAAACTGTCCAATGGCCAACTCTGGAATGCGCGCCGCATGAGACGCATCTATGATGATGAACCAAAGGATATCGCGTCTGAGTGCACTGCAGAACCTCAGAGAGTTCAACAAGTATCTCCAGTTTTGCCACGCCGATCGCAAAGGGCCACCAAGGGCCGTCAGCCACGCCGCTACTCTCCCAGCGACTACCCTTGATACTTTGATCGCATTTAAAGGAGAGGGGTGGTTGATGTATCGCCGCATAGAGCGTAGGTTGTTGCCGCGCCCGCTTTGTGTGTACGTGCATTTATCAGACATGCCTCGGCACACTGTTGCTATTAATAGCGGGCCGCAGCGACCTGGCCTCAGCACAGGCTGGAGCCAGTCTAGTGTAATGCTAAACCTGTTGACCGGTCGACTATAGTAAAGACCGTGTGTTGATTCTGCTGTCTTCCCGCGCACACTCGAAAAAGCTCACCAACCACCGGCCACCACCGACATATTAGGTGACTCATCCAAGACCAGTTTTTTCTCCTCTTCCACACCTAGTACAGTAACACCATACCCATGCACTAGGTCAGTGCCATCTATACCTTCTGTGTCACTCAAAAAGATTTGGTTTGTCATACGTTCAAGAGGTTTGGAGTCGCTGTCAAACCAACTACCTCCATGAAAAGAGTGACCATGATTTCCATGATCTCCATCATGAGCATAATAACCTTCACCATCTTCATACATTTCATTCATTACTTCCTGCACCATTTGGTGTAATTCAGAGTAATTGAAGAAGTCATTAGTGCCAACATGCTGTGGCTGAGGTCTATAATTCATTCTGTTTGCACCACGGTTCCGCATTTGTCCAGGTGGCTGGAATCGACCGAAATTTCTGCGGTGCCATCACTGGTTACTGTGGGCTGCATAATTTGGAGTTTCACAGCCATATGAATTAACAGAGAGGTCAGCTTGAGTTGCCACGTTTTGGTTTGCCAACAGCCCAGCCAACAGTGCAATAAGCGACTGGTCATTGCTAGCACTGACTCCGTTAGCAGTTGGAGTGGTGATAGAAGGTGTAACTGTGCTAGTAACAGCCAAAGTTGCAGAAGATGCAACAGAAGTCCACAAATTTGCTTTAGCGCGGCTCTCATAGCGCTTCGCTAAGACCACCGCATCGTTCAAAGTACCCGGGTTTTTATCTTCCACAGAAAAACGTAGGTAGGGCAGTAGGCCATGGAGAAAAACACCACGCGCCAACGTAGTGCGCGCCTCCTCCGCAAAGTCAGCATAAGCGTTACGCACTAGATCAATAATTACAGAGGCGTACTGCTCTACACTTTCGTCAGGTTTTTGCATGCGATGCATTAGCTCAAGTGACTGCGCATTCTGTGGTGGTTTAAACCGATCAGACATATGCTGTACCAACACATTGTAGTTGTTTTGGTCGGCCTGTGGCAAAGATTCCATATACTCTCGGGCAGGCGATAAAATATAGATTGGCATAGCCCGACGCCTGCGGTCATTGTCCCAGTTACAAGCAGTCGCAACCGTTGTAAACTGCCGATGCCATTTGGCAAAATTGGAGTCCCAAGTGTCTCCTTTAAAGAATGGAATCAGGTTGCTCACATTTCCAACACCGAAATTAGCCAGTTGGCCGCTGGCAGCCGCAACATTTTGGGCCTGAGCCTGTTGCTGCATTAATTGCGCAGCTTGTTGCATTTGCGCCAAAACTTGCTCCATAGTTCTCTGATTTTCACGTTTTGCTAGCCGTTCAGCTCTTTCACTTTCTTGCTTAGTAGCAGGTTCAATTTTAGGCGATGTAGAAGGTGATAAAAAAGTGTCAACACTACTCGAGGCAATGCTTTGTTGACTCGTTCCTGGTAGATATTGCCTGACCTGATCCGTTAAACGCTGTATCGGGGAAGTAGTTACTTTTAGCAGTTGGGGGCTCTGCTAAGTTTGCTTTTTGGGGCGTTCGCGTAAACATAGGCTTGTGCACAGCCAAAGAATTATTTCTTGTTAATCAGAACGCCAAATTCAAAATATGTTTTTACCAGGGCCACGTACATGTAACAGAGGGTGGGCTGCATAAACACGAAAGAGCCTGACCATTCAATTTGGGACCCTGAGACGGTTTCCCCCCCCCTCTGATCTTTCTGGCAAGTAATTTTTTGAGCAAATGTTTTCGATTTTTTAGAATTCAAACATGAAAATTTCTATAATCGCCTGTAAAAATATATGTATTTTTAGCTGTATTGGAGCTAGAGATGTGCATGGGCCGGGCATGCCCGTCAACGAGTTTGGATGGGCCAGGCCGGGCCCGATTTTGATGCCCGTCGGGCATAACGGGCCAGGCATGCCTCATCTGATCGGCCCGCCGGGCTAGGCCGGGCCGGGCCGGAAAAAAGGTGCCCGTGCACATCTCTAATTGGAGCCCAAATTAGCGTTTATTAGTGTTTTTATTAGGGTTCTGACGATATATCTATATCGATATTTTCGATAGGTAGGAAAAAACAAAACTGACACCAAGTATATTTCCCTGCAACAGTAAAAATAGCAGTTTTTCCTGAACAACTCAGAAATCGATGGTACAATATAGTCAAAACCTAACAGTGGCATGATAGCTCTCAGAAACATCAATTTCTCGGTATTCTCAGCTCTCTGACAGCAACGCTTAGGTTCTCAAATGTCTGCAGCAACACTTAAGAGCTGCTGACTCCACACACTTGAGGCAGGAGAGCAGAAGCAGACATGGACTACTAGTATTTCGGCTGAAGGGTGGTAAATTTTCAAATCTCGAGGGGTACCGCCAGCTCATGGGCGATTTTTTTACTAAAATCAAGGTTTTTTGGCATATTTGTCATTGAAATTAGTTAAAATATGCTATTCTGTTTGAGCTCATTATGCCTAATGAGGCTCAACCTTTTCATTGAAGGGCTTCAGAAGGACCACTACCTATTCTGCGATTCTCTACTAAATTGATATCAGATGGCTGATTGTGTCAGTGTCAGTGTTTGACTCATAAGCAACGAGTGGCGTTTGCTATTTCAAATTTTCAGATTGCCTTGCATAACTAGACCTATTTTGTAGTGACTACTAACGACTTTTCAAATTCTTGTTTTATATTCTAAACCTAAAAATTTGATAATTTTATTCAAAATGTTGCTGACTACAAATAGGCTACTAACTACGACTACATATTCGTACTACATATACAAATGCTCATTAGTTTGTATACAGTATGTATATGTATATATACATATACAAACAAAATTTCAATATTACATATTTTTTGTATATTTGTATATTAAGAATATTATAAATTTTCTTCTGGAAAGCATGATTTCGACAAACCAGGTAGGTTAAGGGGTACCATGACAGGTTCACTGTCAACGTGGTACGGTGTAGTAGGGCTAGCCAACGTGAAATATTCTCAAATTACCTCCTTAGGACAGACCGTCTAAAGTCGGATTTTCTAACCGTGGCTAACCTGCAGCCAATTTGCGATGGATAGAAACACGACTTTCGGTGGGCGTCAAATTTGTCCGATGGTAAGCTTTCGGAGCCTCTGATGGGGCGGAGCCTCGATCGATTGACTAAATCGGTTCCTTACTTCGAGATTTTCGACTTTAGACGGGACATGTTTGTTACCATAGTCGTTAAATATTGTTATCTGCTAATTTAGTGCAGGAAATAAGTTCGAACGGCGGCGATTTTGAATGTTAGTCGAGTTGAAATTTGTACCTTTCCTTTCGTAATCAACAGCAGCTAATCTTTAAAAATCCTCTGGAATAAGAACAAAAAGCTGAGCGGTAAAAGCTAGAGGCGGCCCGAAGTGAAATGGAAAGCAAGGCCGCGCTTGGAGATAAGTGTGTCAGTCCATGTCTAGAAGGCTAGGCACCTGCGCATCTAAACAACCGGACCTAACCGTGCTTTCTCCTAACCGCTTCCTAACCGTGCAGTTTGGCAAGCGGTCAAGTGGGCGTGGTGACGGTAAGGATTTAGTACCAGCCCACAAATGGGCGGGGGCGGATGGTAAGCATTTTCGAAATTGCAAAGTCGAAAACTACTTACCGTCAGGAAACTACTCCAATTGGAGTAGGGTCAACGCCAACCGGTTACGCTAACTTTATGAATGGCTGAATGGATTTATCTGAAAAAATAATATCAGGTTTAAACTGGGACGAAACGAAAAGTAAATCGTGAGAGATTCGATTATAAATTTCATCATTGCGCATGCCTACTATTCCATTGTTTCGTTACAAACAGCAAAACTCATTGCGAAATACTTCTAAAACGAAGATGAATAATATTTAGTCTTAATGCAGATGAAGCTAAACTGCAAATTTAACAAATTTTCTGGAAAAGTTGAAGACATAGGCTCAAAATACAAAAACAACCGAAGAAACTGCAAAAATATCTCAATTATGGTATAAAAGTGTCCACAACGTGCTAACTACTTACTGCAAAAATATACAAATGAAAATATACAAACCGTTTGTATATCAAGTCTGTTTGTATATGTATATTGAATATTGCATCAGCAGTCCGTTTGTATATGTATATGTATATGTATATCCAAAACATTTGCATATACAGTATAGATCAAAAAAAATGTCCCATCGCTTTTTCGGCCTTCACTCAAACGTTTCGTTCTCAGTCACTTCTTTACCGATTTGGCTCAAATCTTCAGCAAAAATTAACAACATGGTTGGCTAAATATTCTGCAAGTTCAGCGCCAAAATTCCGACTCATACTGGTTTTATGACCCGAAAACTAGGAATGAGGGTGGTCCACGCAAATTTATCTTTTTTCGGTAATACAAGGAGTACAGTCCTGAAACTTGCAGGAATGATTGGTGTTGCTATTGGGCATAACATACTAAGCGGGCAGCCCTGTAGCTCAAAGGGCACTAAAATGGGGGAATTTCAAAAACATGAGTGAAAATCCCATAGTTAAGACATCTGCACCTTCTAGAATCAAAGCACTGAATCTGTTGTTAATCAACATAGATTGTAGCAGGAAGTTCGACAAATAAATGAACCTGATATTTAAGCTCTGTTCCACACCATAGTAACCATCCCTGCAGCGTTTTTTGAAAATTGAAAATCTTTAGAATCGTCATTTTCCCGGTTTTACGAAGAAAAGTCATATTTCGTCATGTTTTTGAAATTCCCCCATTTTAGTGCCCTTTGAGCTACAGGGCTGCCCGTTTAGTATGTTATGCCCAATAGCAACACCAATCATTCCTGCAAGTTTTAGGACTGAACTCCTTGTATTACCGAAAAAAATTAAATTTGGGTGGACCACCCTCATTCCTAGTTTTCGGGTCATAAAACCAGTATGAGTCGGAATTTTGGTCCTAAACTTGCAGAATATTTAGCCAACCATGTTGTTAATTTTTGCTGAAAATTTGAGCCAAATCGGTAAAGAAGTGACTGAGAACGAAACGTTTGAGTGAAGGCCGAAAAAGCGATGGGACATTTTTTTTGATCTATACTGTATATACAAATTTGTATATGTATATTTGAATATACAAAACCCACACTACTACTAACTAAGACTACAAATTATTTTTGACAATTTTTAAAGAGTAACTAACTACGACTACAATTTAAAACTTGTAAAAGAAATAGGTCTATGTACAACTATAAATATCAATATCGATAACGATATCTATATCGATCGATATTGAGCTGAAAATATCGATATTGATATCAATATCGAATATTGTCATATTTCGATTACGTTGGAACATTAGTTTTTAGTACCCATAATCCCCTCCCCATAAACTGATGTCGTCATATTTGCACAGCCTAAAGAGACTACGAAGCGACTACTGGAGATTTCCGCTTATAAGACCACCATAGTTAGAAGGCCATGGTCTTATAATAGGTTTTTGTTTCCAGTTATAGGACCATGGTCTTCTAGTAGGTGGTCAGAAAACTGAGTTCATAGACATCCATTTTCAGGTTAAAAGACCATGGGGCCGTCCATAAACTACAACGTTCAAAAATTCAAAATTTTGCACTCCCACCACCCCTCCTACGTTCACCGACGTTTTCATCATCACCCCCATAAAAATTACGACGTTTGGGAGGACCTCCCCCCAAAAATAAAATTTTCGAGTTTTCGTTCAAAATCTGAAGCTGCTTTTCTGACTGCGCAATCACAAATGAATAATAGAAAAGTTTATGCCTGTGCACATACGTATTTACCAGTTAGTTTCACCAATCTTTCAAGAATTTATTTAACTTTCAGTTAAAAAAGAGTCATTCAAATCGGTTGAGATTTGCGGTTGCCACAGTAAAAAATCTGCTGGGTTGTTTTAATCACTCTTGTTCGTTGCCAAAATCAGTGTTTCAAATTTGAGGGCAAATATCTCGCGAACCAAGCAGAGCTTCTTAACGAAAACTCTACCAATCGATAATTTATTTGTCTTTCATTGAAAACAGATTTATTCAAATCGGTTGGGATTTACGGTTGCTACAGTAAAAAATCTGCTGGGTTGTTTTTTGCACACCCTGTACAAATCACGCTAACATACTGTATGTTGTACAACTACAAAAATGTGTCAAAAACCCCATTTGTCTTTCTCTGCATTGTTGCTTATTCTGCAATCGTCAAACCTTACCAAACAAGCAGCATATCAAAAAAGGTGTTCTATTACATACTGCATTGCTCATTTTAGGGTTAATTTAAATTATGAAATTTTAAGCCGCCCCAAAGGTAACAAAACTGATCTAAACGCACTGCCTGCCTGTTCGTGAAGGCAATATTCTGCTCTACACATTATAAATGTACACTAAAACACACACGCATGCACAGTATAAACGCCAAACTGATTAATCAAATGAAAAACGTTCATCGACCTGAGGATCGAAAGCGAACAGGACTGACTTACAATACCGTTACATTGAAACTCTTAACATACTGTACTTTCAGATGGCAGGAAGAGTATAAAGTCTGAGACAATACAGTATACAAATCACAACATGCATACTAGTTATTCTCCAAAGATAGAGATCTTCAGTGGCCTTGTGACACTGGAGCTGTACAGCTTTGCTAACTGAGACAGGACCGGCGGCAGGAGTCAATGCTTCCGTTTCACCATTGGCTACACCTTGCTTGGCCCAGTCCACTTGATTTTTCGAAATTTTGCGGCCGCCCATTTGCCAGTCAGCAGCGTTTTCAAATTTTGAACCAGCGTTTTCTGCAGTTTTTGAAACAAATCATGGTATGAACCAGCGTTTTCCGCAGTTTTCAGTCAAATCATGGTATGAACCAGCGCTTTATGCAGATTTTGAGTCAAATTATGGTATGAACCAGCGTTTTCTGCAGTTTTGAGTCAAATCATGGTTCGAACCAGCGTTTTCTGCAGTTTTGAGTCAAGTCATGGTACGAACAGCGTTTTCTGCGGTTTTTAGTCAAATTAAGATATGAACCAGCGTTTTCTGCAGCTTTTGAGTCAAATCATGGTATGAACCAGCGTTTTCTGCAGTTTTGAGTCAAATCATGGTATGAACCAGCGTTTTCTGCAGCTTTTGAGTCAAATGATGGTATGAACCAGCGTTTTCTACGGTTTGGAGTCAAATCCTGGTATGAACCAGCGTTTTCTGCTGTTTTGAGTCAAATCATGGTATGAACCAGCGTTTTCTGCTGTTTTGAGTCAAATCATGGTATGAACCAGCGTTTTCTGCTGTTTTGAGTCAAATCATGGTATGAACCAGCGTTTTCTGCTGTTTTTGAGTCAAATCAAGCTCTGAACCAGCGTTTCGTGCTGCTTTTGAGTCAAATCATGGTATGAACCAGCGTTTTCTGCAGTTTTGAGTCAAATCATGGTCTGAACCAGCGTTTTCTGAAGTTTTTGAGTCAAATCAAGCTCTGAACCAGCGTTTCCTGCTGCTTTTGAGTCAAATCATGGTTCGAACCACCGTTTTCTGCAGTTTTGAGTCAAATCATGGTTCGAACAGCGTTTTCTGCGGTTTTGAGTCAAATTAAGATATGAACCAGCGTTTTCTGCAGCTTTTGAGTCAAATCATGGTATGAACCAGCGTTTTCTGCAGTTTTGAGTCAAATCATGGTATGAACCAGCGTTTTCTGCAGTTTTGAGTCAAATCATGGTATGAACCAGCGTTTTCTGCAGCTTTTGAGTCAAATCATGGTATGAACCAGCGTTTTCTGCAGTTTTGAGTCAAATCATGGTATGAACCAGCGTTTTCTGCAGCTCTTGAGTCAAATCATGGTATGAACCAGCGTTTTCTGCAGTTTTGAGTCAAATCATGGTATGAACCAGCGTTTTCTGCAGTTTTGAGTCAAATCATGGTGTGAACCAGCGTTTTCTGCAGCTTTTGAGTCAAATGATGGTATGAACCAGCGTTTTTTGCGGTTTGGAGTCAAATCCTGGTATGAACCAGCGTTTTCTGCTGTTTTGAGTCAAATCATGGTGTGAACCAGAGTTTTCTGCGGCTTTGAGTCAAATCATGGTATGAACCAGCGTTTTCTGAAGTTTTTGAGTCAAATCAAGCTCTGAACCAGCGTTTCGTGCTGCTTTTGAGTCAAATCATGGTATGAACCAGCGTTTTCTGCAGTTTTGAGTCAAATCATGGTATGAACCAGGTGCATTTTCTGCGGCTTTGAGTCAAGTAAATCAAGCTCTGAACCAGCTCTGAACTAGAGTTTTCTGCAGATTTTTTAGTCAAATCATTGTCTGAACCAGCAAGTAAACATCGTTTTCTGCAGCTTTTGAGTCAAATCAAGCTCTCAACGAATGACTAAGCAGCGTTTTCTGCAGCTTTTGAGTCAAATCAAGCTCTGAACCAGCGTTTTCTGCTGCTTTTGAGTCAAATCGTGGCCTGAACCAGACAGTGGCATTATGAGTCAAGTCAAATCAAGAATCTCGATCAGGCAAAAGGCACCGAGCCAGTTACCCCAGCAAGATCGTGTGCTTGAGCCGAGGCCGACTACACCGAACGCAGCTATACATCTAACAGACGCTGTCGACGCGGCAGACAGGCACGGAGCTAGGAAGTACCCAGCAGATTCGTGTGCCACTGCACTAGCTGGCTCGGGTGTGTCAACAAAAGCACGGAGCTGGGAAAACATGGCAAGAAGTGTGCCAATGCCGACAAAAATGCAGTTTAACGTCGAACAGATGCTGTCGACGACGCGACAGGAAAGCACGGTAGCTAGGAAGGGACCCAGCAGAGTCGTGTGCCTCCATCGAAACTGCAGCTCTCCTTAAGAGAAGCTTTCTGTCAAGCAACGGCTCAACGTTTGAGCAAGAGCACGGAGCTAGGCTACCTATCAGGAGCGTGTGCTTTGCCGCAATGGCAGAGCTGCGCTTAGAAGCGATTAGATTACATAGATAAAGGATGCCAGCTTGCGCTCGTCCACCCCAGATTTAATAATAGAGGCGGCCATAGAGTTCATTACATTTGCACGATTTTCTCACTAATTAATTGATTAATTCAAAAGCCGGAATGAAAAGCACATCTTTGGCCAGAGACAAACAATATGTCTTAGGCGTTTCGAGTGAAATTGCAAAACCATTGCAAATTTTGAATCACAAAAACGAGTGGGCCAACATATAGCCGGCCCGTTGTGACGGGGCCGGCAAAAAGGGCAAAAATACGTCAACGTTTTGTTTCAACCCCCCACCCCCCCTCCAACGTTCTGCGACGTTTTTCGGGGTACCCCCACCCCTCTCTCTGAACGTCGTAGTTTATTGACGGCCCACATGGTCTTCTTAGTTTAATTAACCGATTTTAGCACACAATTATCTGTTTTTAAACTAAACAAAAGCTGTCCATCGTGAAAAAACAAAGGCAGAAGAACATAATATTCGTAAAACATGATTCCGATTTTAGTTTTGAAGACAATACAGTACCTGACCTACTATGCTTCTAAACTAGATTTCTTCTTGTAATTTTAAATAAAGTTCTACACGTCATGCCTAAAATGGCCAGGCATGTGTGGAACAACAACAGGTGAAAACAAATTCAACTTTTGGCCAAAAACCCTTGTTTGCAGTGAAATAACATTTTCCAGTTATAAGACCATGGTCTTCAAAAGGGCGCCAAAAAGTGACCCTAAATTTGGGCATTTTCCAGTTATAAGACCAGGTCTTATCATACATGTCGTGGGGGGGGGTAAAGGGGGGGCGGCCCCCCCAAGCCCGATTTTTCGGCAAAAGTCCCCCCCCAGCGGATTTTTTTTTTGGGAGGGGGGACCTGAAAACCCACTTTTGGATTCCAAAGTAAAGAAAATTTTAGTCCAGACAATACATTCTGCAGCACAAAATTGGGTTTTCGGCTGCCATACAACCCAAAACAGGGTTTTGTAAGGGTCGGAAATCCTAAATAGGGTTTTTAGACTGCTTAGAAACCCTGATTAGGGTTTTCAGGTTACTTTCAAACCCTGATTAGGGTTTTTAGACTGCTTAGAAACCCTAAACAGGGTTTTCAGGTTACTTTTAAACCATGATTAGGGTTTTTAGGCTACTTTTAAACCCTAAACAGGGTGTTCAGGTTACTTTTAAACCCGGATTAGGGTTTTCAGGTTACTTTCAAACCCTGATTAGGGTTTTTAGGCTACTTTGAAACCCTAAACAGGGTTTTCAGGTTACTTTGAAACCCTAATTAGGGTTTTTAGGTTACTTTCAAACCTGATTAGGGTTTTCAGGTTACTTTCAAAGCCTGATTAGGGTTTTTAGGTTACTTTGAAACTCTAAACAGGGTTTTAGCACTGGCTAGAAAGCCTAGAAAGGGTTTTTAGGTTGATTAGAAACCCTAAACAGGGTTTAAGAACTGCATTCAAATCACTAAATAGGGTTTTTTAGTAATCTTATAAGTCAAAACAGGGTTTTGCGCGTGCCTCGGAATTGAAATTAGGGTTCTGTGAACTATTTTTAGTCAATATATCGCATTTCAATCAGTATTTTATCGCTGAAACTCATATTCAATACGTATTTTGAGCACAAAACAGCTTTTTATTACATTCGTTGCTTCAATATTCGGTTTTTAAGGCATTTTTTTCAACCGGAACAGGGTTTTTAAGGCATTTTTAATGCAAAAACAGGGTTTTAAAGGCTTTTTTCGGTCCAAATAGGGTTTTGAAGCCATTTTTCGCCCCAGAATCCCTAAAAAAGGTCGACAAAACCCACTTAGTGCCATTTATAGTACCCGGGGTACCATAAATAGCGACAGATTTTTATTCTGAAATGAGCTATTGTAAATACAAAACGTGCGAAAAATACAGTATTTTTGGTGGTAAACCTTGTTTGTATGAAGAAAAACAGTAGATAATGCAATTATAGAGGTTCTGATGTATGTACATAACCTATTTTTTACATCAAATCGGTAACTTGGGCAAAGAACTTCACATACTATTGTTAGTTTCTTATAGAGCAGATTTCATAGGTGCCATATATAGTACCCGGGTACTATAAATGGATTCAATTTTATTTTCGCAAAACCCCAAGTGCCATATATAGTACCCGGGTACTATAAACAGCACTATACGGTACAAACTGAAAAGTCTGAAAACTTAGACTACTGACCACTAACTACAAACTGAAAAGCCTGAAAACTTGGACTACTGACCACTAACTACAAACTGAAAAGTCTGAAAACTTGAACTACTGACCACTAACTACAAACTGAAAACTCTGAAAACTTGGACTACTGACCACTACCGGAGATTTCCGCTTATAAGACCACCATAGTTAGAAGACCATGGTCTTTAAATAGGTTTTTGTTTCCAGTTATAAGACCATGGTCTTCAAATAGGTGGTCAGAAAACTTGGTTCATAGACACCCATTTTCCAGTTAAAAGACCATGGTCTTAGTTTAATTGACCGATTTTAGCACACAATTAACTGTTTTTAAAGTGAACAAAAGCTGTCCATCGTGAGAAAACAAAGGCAGAAGTACATAATATAGATAAAACATGATTCTGATTTTTGTTTTGAACGCAATACAGTACCTGCTATGCTTCAACACAACCTCTCTTTTTGAAGTTTCAACTGAAGTTTTACAAGTCAAGCGTAAACTGGTCAGGCATGTCTGGAACAGCTATCTAGGTGAAAACAAATTCAACTATTGGCCAAGTATCCTTTTTTTGCAGTGAAATAACATTTTCCAGTTATAAGACCATGGTCTTCAAAAGGGCGCTAAAAAGTGACCCTAAATTTGGGCATTTTCCAGTTATAAGACCAGGTCTTATAAGTGGAAAACTCCGGTAACTACAAACTGAAAAGTCTGAAAACTTAGACTACTGACCACTAACTACGAACTGAAAAGTCTGAAAACTTGGACTACTAACCACTAACTACAAACTGAAAAGTCTGAAAACTTGGACTACTGACCACTAACTACAAACTGAAGAGTCTGAAAACTTACACTACTGACCACTAACTACAAACTGAAAAGTCTGAAAACTTGGACTACTGACCACTAACTACAAACTGAAAAGTCTGAAAACTTGGACTACTGACCACTAACTACAAACTGAAAAGTCTGAAAACTTGGACTACTGACCACTAACTACAAACTGAAAAGTCTGAAAACTTGAACTACTGACCACTAACTACAAACTGAAAACTCTGAAAACTTGGACTACTGACCACTAACTACAAACTGAAAAGTCTGAAAACTTGGACTACTGACCACTAACTACAAACTGAAAAGTCTGAAAACTTGGACTACTGACCACTAACTACAAACTGAAAAGTCTGAAAACTTGGACTACTGACCACTAACTACAAACTGAAAAGTCTGAAAACTTGGACTACTGACCACTAACTACAAACTGAAAAGTCTGAAAACTTGGACTACTGACAACTAACTACAAACTGAAAAGTCTGAAAACTTGAACTACTGACCACTAACTACAAACTGAAAACTCTGAAAACTTGGACTACTGACCACTAACTACAAACTGAAAAGTCTGAAAACTTGGACTACTGACCACTAACTACAAACTGAAAAGTCTGAAAACTTGGACTACTGACCACTAACTACAAACTGAAAAGTCTGAAAACTTGGACTACTGACCACTAACTACAAACTGAAAAGTCTGAAAACTTGGACTACTGACCACTAACTACAAACTGAAAAGTCTGAAAACTTAGACTACTGACCACTAACTACGAACTGAAAAGTCTGAAAACTTGGACTACTAACCACTAACTACAAACTGAAAAGTCTGAAAACTTGGACTACTGACCACTAACTACAAACTGAAGAGTCTGAAAACTTACACTACTGACCACTAACTACAAACTGAAAAGTCTGAAAACTTGGACTACTGACCACTAACTACAAACTGAAAAGTCTGAAAACTTGGACTACTGACCACTAACTACAAACTGAAAAGTCTGAAAACTTGGACTACTGACCACTAACTACAAACTGAAGAGTCTGAAAACTTACACTACTGACCACTAACTACAAACTGAAAAGTCTGAAAACTTGGACTACTGACCACTAACTACAAACTGAAAAGTCTGAAAACTTGCACTACTGACCAATAACTGCAAACTGAAAAGTCCGAAAACTTACACTACTGACCACTAACTACAAACTGAAAAGTCTGAAAACTTGGACTACTGACCACTAACTTGGACTACTGACCACTAACTACAAACTGAAAAGTCTGAAAACTTGCACTACTGACAACTAACTACAAACCGAAATTTGGTTGGGAAGTAGGTCTGGGCAAGTGTCGATACATTGGCCGGAAAAACTGCAGGGTTACGGCTTTTTGGCGGGCACGGTGGGGACGTTTTTGGCAAAAAATATCCATCCTTGACTGCTGAGCCTGAAGCATATGAGCAGAAATTGCGGAAACTCTGAGGGGCAGCACTCGCGTCCTCTCTGAGATTTCAGGTTATCACCTGCATAAACCGTCCATAAACAGAGGGGAGAGACATCCAGAGGGGGGAGGGGGGTCAGCTGAAATGTGGCGACAGATGACAAACCGGGTGGAGGAGGGGGTAGCTAAAACGGTGTAGTTTTTTCAGAATTCTTTTTTAAGAAATTTTTCGGAACTTCGATTGTGTTATTTTCAATTTTTGTACATTCTGGCAAAGTTTCTAAATACAGAACTGGTTCCCATAGTGGCTAGTAGGGATTTATTCAATTGTTTACACAGTATGGCAACAAGAAAACATGACAGTACTGTATGTACTGCATTTTAATTTGGTGGATTAACGGAAAACGACGTCAATTTGGGGAAAGGGGTCCCAAGAAACCACGCAAGGCGTTTTTGGGGAAGGACGGTCTGAAAAACCGGGATTTGGGACGACATTGTTTATGGATGGCCCATAACGTTTGGATCACTTCTAGTCTGACCAGCTGATGAATTTTTCAAATTTTTTTCTTTTTCAAAAATTACTCTTGTTAGCATATATTAACAGGTTTGGGGTGTCTGCCTCACCTTAAGAGCCAGTCTCTGAACCGATCGAGTTTCAGTATTCAGACCCAAAAATGAAACTTTGGCGTGGAGGGCTCAAAGTTGGAGGACTAATACGTCTTGATAGGTTATGTAACCACCGCAAAGAATTTCCAGATTCGACGCTCCACGCTCGAGATATGGCCTTCTAAAAATCGGCCCGCTTAACTATGGGACCAAAATTTCGAAATCGAATTTCTGACTTGCTGATCGGAATTCAGACCTAACAAACGGGGTTTTTGCGTAACTTTTTGAGTAGTTTAAGAATCTTTTACTAAATTTCATTTTTGGAAAAAAAAATTTTTTTCGCCCCCCTATCGGGGGGCATAACTCGTCTGGAACCCCCTAGACCGTTCTTTTTATTTCAGATTATTGTAGCGCTATATCTTAGCTACACGCCGGTGTAAAACATTACCGGCTACCGGACGGCAAACACTGAAATATTTGCGTTCAAAAATTAAAAATGCCACATTTTGCATGTTTCACTGTGCCCAAAAATTTTCAACTCCATGTTCCTGCTTACCAATTGGAGTTGAATGCTAAAAATTGATGTCTAAGCTGTACTTTTTGAGTAGTTTAAGAAACTTTAATTGAATTTCATTTTTGGAAAAAAATTTTTTTCGCCACCCTTATCGGGGGGCATAACTCGTCTGGAACCCCCCAAGACCATTCTTTTTATTTCAGATTATTGTAGCGCTATATCTTAGCTACACGCCGGTGTAAAACATTACGGGCTACCGGACGGCAAACATTGAAATATTTGCGTTCAAAAATTAAAAATGCCACATTTTGCATGTTTCACTGGGGTACATAAATTTCCAACTCCATGTTTCAGCTTACTAATTGGAGTTGAATGCTAAAAATTGATGTCTAAGCTGTACTTGAGAGTAGTTTAAGAAACTTTCATTGAATTTCATTTTTGGAAAAAATTTTTTTTTCGTCACCCTATCGGGGGGCATAACTCGTCTGGAACCCCCCTAGACCGTTATTTTTTATTTCAGATTATTGTAGCGCTATATCTTCGCTACACGCCGGTGTAAAACAATATGGGCTGCCGGACGGCAAACACTGAAATATTTGCGTTCAAAGATTAAAAATGCCACATTTTGGGCACAGTGAAACATGCAAAATGTGGCATTTTTAATCTTTGAACGCAAATATTTCAGTGTTTGCCGTCCGGTAGCCCGTAATGTTTTACACCGGCGTGTAGCTAAGATATAGCGCTACAATAATCTGAAATAAAAAGAACGGTCTAGGGGGGTTCCAGACGAGTTATGCCCCCCGATAGGGGGGGCGAAAAAAATTTTTTTTCCAAAAATGAAATTCAATGAAAGATTCTTAAACTACTCAAAAAGTACAGCTTAGACATCAATTTTTGGCATTCAACTCCAATTAGTAAGCTGGAACATGGAGTTGAAAATTTTTGGGCACAGTGAAACATGCAAAATGTGGCATTTTCAATCTTTGAACGCAAATATTTAAGTGTTTGCCGTCCGGTAACCCGTAATGTTTTACACCGGCGTGTAGCTAAGATATAGCGCTACAATAATCTGAAATAAAAAGAACGGTCTAGGGGGGTTCCAGACGAGTTATGCCCCCCGATAGCGGGGCGAAAAAAAATTTTTTTTTCCAAAAATGAAATTTAGTAAAAGATTCTTAAACTACTCAAAAAGTTACGCAAAAACCCCGTTTGTTAGGTCTGAATTCCGATCAGCAAGTCAGAAATTTGATTTCGAAATTTTGGTCCCATAGTTAAGCGGGCCGATTTTTAGAAGGCCATATCTCGAGCGTGGAGCGTCGAATCTGGAAATTCTTTGCGGTGGTTACATAACCTATCAAGACGTATTAGTCCTCCAACTTTGAGCCCTCCACGCCAAAGTTTCATTTTTGGGTCTGAATACTGAAACTCGATCGGTTCAGAGACTGGCTCTTAATCTTTGAACGCAAATATTTCAGTGTTTGCCGTCCGGTAGCCCGTAATGTTTTACACCGGCGTGTAGCTAAGATATAGCGCTACAATAATCTGAAATAAAAAGAACGGTCTAGGGGGGTTCCAGACGAGTTATGCCCCCCGATAGGGTGACGAAAAAAATTTTTTTTTCCAAAAATGAAATTCAATGAAAGTTTCTTAAACTACTCTAAAAGTACAGCTTAGACATCAATTTTTAGCATTCAACTCCAATTAGTAAGCTGAAACATGGAGTTGGAAATTTATGTACCCCAGTGAAACATGCAAAATGTGGCATTTTTAATTTTTTAACGCAAATATTTTAGTGTTTGCCGTCCGGCAGCAGGTAATGTTTTACACCGGCGTGTAGCTAAGATATAGCGCTACAATAATCTGAAATAAAAAGAACGGTCTAGGGGGGGGTTCCAGACGAGTTATGCCCCCCGATAGGGGGGCGAAAAAAAATTTTTTTTCCAAAAATGAAATTTAGTAAAAGATTCTTAAACTACTCAAAAAGTTACGCAAAAACCCCGTTTGTTAGGTCTGAATTCCGATCAACAAGTCAGAAATTCGATTTCGAAATTTTGGTCCCATAGTTAAGCGGGCCGATTTTTAGAAGGCCATATCTCGAGCGTGGAGCGTCGAATCTGGAAATTCTTTGCGGTGTTTACATAACCTATCAAGACGTATTAGTCCTCCAACTTTGAGCCCTCCACGCCAAAGTTTCATTTTTGGGTCTGAATACTGAAACTCGATCGGTTCAGAGACTGGCTCTTAATTTAATTATAATTTACTTACCATATAATTTACTTGTATTAGTAAATTTCGAAACAATTTAATTTAAATTAAAATTATAATTTACTTAGCAACGGTAGTTCATACATGTAACAGCTCCAGGCCGACCTGGGGGAGGGGGGTAGGGGGGGTTTCCTCAGATGGGGGTCGAGGGGGGGTTTCGTCCAGAGGTGGGGTCCAAAATTTCAAAAAGCTCCAGAACGCCTGGAAATGCGTTTCTAGCACGTTTTTTTCAGTAAGGATGCTAAAAATCGCAATTTTAAGCTGCCAAATAGCTTTTTGGAACCCCCCTAGACCGTTATTTTTTATTTCAGATTATTGTAGCGCTATATCTTCGCTACACGCCGGTGTAAAACAATATGGGCTGCCGGACGGCAAACACTGAAATATTTGCGTTCAAAGATTAAAAATGCCACATTTTGGGCACAGTGAAACATGCAAAATGTGGCATTTTTAATCTTTGAACGCAAATATTTCAGTGTTTGCCGTCCGGTAGCCCGTAATGTTTTACACCGGCGTGTAGCTAAGATATAGCGCTACAATAATCTGAAATAAAAAGAACGGTCTAGGGGGGTTCCAGACGAGTTATGCCCCCCGATAGGGGGGGGGGGCGAAAAAAATTTTTTTTCCAAAAATGAAATTCAATGAAAGATTCTTAAACTACTCAAAAAGTACAGCTTAGACATCAATTTTTGGCATTCAACTCCAATTAGTAAGCTAGAACTTTGAGTTGGAAATTTATGTACCCCAGTGAAACATGCAAAATGTGGCATTTTTAATTTTTGAACGCAAATATTTCGGTGTTTGCCGTCCGGCAGCCCGTAATGTTTTACACCGGGGTGTAGCTAAGATATAGCGCTACAATAATCTGAAATAAAAAAAACGGTCTAGGGGGGTTCCAGACGAGTTATGCCCCCCGACAGGGGGACGAAAAAAAAATTTTTTTCCAAAAATGAAATTTAGTAAAAGATTCTTAAACTACTCAAAAAGTTACGCAAAAACCCCGTTTGTTAGGTCTGAATTCCGATCAGCAAGTCAGAAATTCGATATCGAAATTTTGGTCCCATAGTTAAGCGGGCCGATTTTTAGAAGGCCATATCTCGAGCGTGGAACGTCGAATCTGGAAATTATTTGCAGGTCATTGATAACTTGTCAATGTGTTTTAGTGTTCCAACTTTCAGCCCTCTACGCCCAACTTTCAATTTTGGGTCTGAATAGGGCAAAGGGCCAAGACTCGATCGGTTCTTAGACTGACTCTTAAATTGATCTGGATTGGGCCCCATGCGATCGTCGCCCCCGCCGCCCACTGCCCACCCGATTTTTTAGCACATGATTTTTCATCAATTTTTGCAATATTTTATAATTTTATACAGCAAAATTTCAAAAATTGCCTGAAAAACAGCTCTTTTTAGCTGTATTTGAGCCAAAATGAGCGCTTTTTTAACGGTTTTTAGCCAAAAATTGCGATTTTGAAGTGTTTTCTCAACGAACTCTGCTGGAATTTGGGCTCAGACCCGCCTGGCCGGCGCAAAACCCGCAAGCTGCGCTCCCCCTGTCAGCGGAGCGGATGACCTGTTAAATGTATACTTGTTAGCAAGCGGTAAGACAGTCCAATAACTACACCTTTATTCATGTATCCACTATTGTGATAGGGGATACTTTGCAGAGATTTTTGTGTATGCACATATATTGTACTGAAAATGCATTATTTTGCAGATTTTGAGCCAGAAATGCTAAAAAATCATATCTCTGGATGTTCGCTGATTGAAACCTTGTACAAGTTTGAAATTGAGTTACTCAATCCATCTTAAGGCTTTATTTATTACTGTTGTTTGGTATTGGATTTTCCGTTTGTGTATGTGTATGTGTATGTGTATTCACACTTACCTTCAAATGTGTATGGTAATTTGTGTATACATACACATTCAACAAAACAATGTGTATTTTTGTGTATATTTGTGTATGTGTATTGTACAGAAAATGCAAATTTTTGGTAGATTTATAGTCAGAAATGCTAGGAAAATCAAATCTCTCAATGTCTGCTGCTTGGATAGCTTTAAATTGAGTTACTTAGGCCATTTTAAAGGTTTATGATGAGGACATCTACTGTTTATTACTGCAGCAAAAACATCGACATTTTACGTTTCTGTTCGAAATTTTATCCACTTTTGTTGATCAAATACACATACACAAAAATTCACATTTTGAGTACTGTTTGTGTATGGTAATGTGTATCAGAATTTTCAATGTGTATGTGCATGTGTATACACATTGAAAAAACAATGTGTATTTTTGTGTATGGTAAATGTGTATGTCTATACACAAACAACAGTAGGCTTTATGAGGATATCTACTGTTTGCTACTGCAGGAAAAACTTGGAAGTTTTAGGATACTTTTGGAAATTTTATCGGCTTTTGCTAATCAAATACACATACACAAAAATACGCATGTTTGTGTATGGTAATGTGTATGGTGTATGTGTATACACAATGAAAGAGAATGTGTATTTTTGTGTATGGTAAATGTGTATGTGTATAGGTAAACAACAGTACTCACTGCCAACTACTGTTGTTTGTGCATACACATACACATTTACCATACCCAGAAATACACAATGTTTTTTCAATGTCAGTCAGAGAGACTAAGCCATAGACGAATCGGTTCCTTTTATGGCTTACCTCTCCGACTATGGCTATGATGTTCCGTCGATGGCTATTGAACGCCTACTTAGCCATACATGGCTACTTAGCCCTCTATGGCTACTTAGCCTTCTATGGCTACCACTCTTCCACAGCATAGCCAACTATGGCTACGTAGCCATAGATGGCTAAAAAGGCGGGGCCTCCTTGAGTTTAGCCATGGATGGCTACATAGCCATAGATAGCTATGTATCACCATAGCCATCTATGGCTAAAAGTGTGGGGCCGCCTCGATTTTAGCCATACATATCAACATAGCCATCTATGGCTACATAGCCAACTATGGCTAAAAGTGGGTGGACCCTGGTTTTTTTGTAGTCATATATGGCTACATAGCCATAGATGGCTATGTTGATATGTACTTGGCTGAAGGTGAGCAGGGCCTGCCTTTGTAGTCATAGATGGCTACTTAGCCCTCTATGGCTACCCCGTTCGGGCAGACCAAACTCCGATTGGAGTAGTTTTCTGATGGTTCCCAATGAGCCCCTCGCATGACAGGACTGAATGTTATGACTTTTCGTGGTGGGACCCTCTGGCACCTTCTACTGAACCTAAATCGTCTTCATCCTCCAGGCCACCTCTGCAATTCGCTGACTTCCAGATTGTACCAGAACCACTTCTATCATCCAGCCTGCCACTCACGATTTGCACATCACCGATCTTCGCCGAAGTACTATCCCAGGAATCGGCCGATTTGGAGTTGAAGAAGGTGAAGCTGCCGATCTTCCTTCATCTTTTCACGATTCCCACTCTTCTAGCTTCTGTACTTCTTCAACAAACTCTCTCCTTCCAGCCACACCACTTTGATCTA
>JASANB010002282.1:0-55797 GCA_030248155.1 Sabatieria punctata
TGTGTTTAGGGTCTTTGTTGTTGGTTATGAGTCTTCTCCATGTATCATCTGAGTCTGGGAATGCGTCCTAGGATCAACTTCTTGAACTTTGTTGCCGGCCTGCCTGTTTTACTTGGCGCGTTTGTTGGTTGTGTGACATGCATTATATTATTACCGTTTTTTGTTTTAGTTCAATCACTTGGTGGTCTCTTGTGTCGGTGTTGTTTCACTTGCCAGGGGCCTACTTTATTCTGCTATGCGCCCTTGAAAGGTACGCTGTTATACTCTTGTTAGGTACCTGCCTATCACTCAGTTCTTTCTTAGTACAGGTGTCTCAAAACTGAACACTTATTTTAGCTGTCATTTCCGCAAATTTAGACTAAATTTGCTGAAATTTGAAACATAGGTGCCAAAATAGGTGAAATTTTGTGTGCTAAAGTTTAATACGCAAGGCTTGATCCAATCCTGAGAAATTCAAGAATATGTGAAATTCGTAATTTCAGTACCAAACGACACATACATAGTTTTTTAAAATAGGAACTCTTCTTTTGGTGTCATCTCAAAAAATGTTCACCGAACAACCTGAAATTATCTTTAGGGGATGTCTAATCCATACATAGACCGAAAAAATGGGTCGGAGTAGTCAAAATCCGAAAATTTGTGTGTGGGACTACGGATTTGGGACGGAACAAAAGTCTGCTTCAGGTGGGTAGGTCGTGACGTGGTTGGGGTGGTCGAGCCAAAGCTCGGGGTGGGCAATCCCCGCGGCCCATGCATGGAATCTTGCTGCACACTTTTAATTGAATTTTTTCAGGAGGAACGTCAGTGTTTGATGTTGGAGAACAGAGAGAGCAGAAATCGGATAATATTCAGAGTTCGTTCGGCCCAAACCCACTCGTGCAAATAACCAAAAGCTCTGAGACAGCCTGCGCAGGAGCTAATAATCGGAGGACAGGTGGTACGTCTGCCTGTATTTGAGTACCCGATTCAGTGTTTGAGTGTGTTGGGGTAGTATGGGTGGGTGACCCCAAATCGGACATGAGTAGGGCCCGACCGGATCGGGCATAGTCGGCAGCTCAGGGGGGCAGCCAGGTCTCTGTGCATAGTTGTCTGACTTTAAGTGCAAATTTTGGCCGGAAATTTTTATTTTTGGCGGAAATTTTTGGCCAAAAATTCGAAATTTCGGCTAAAATAAATTGGCAAAAAAACAGTTTTCCGACAAAAAACAATGTTTCGAAATTTCGGCTAAAATAAATTGGCAAAAAACAGTTTTCCGACAAAAAACAATGTCGAAAACCGAAATTTTTGAGGAAAATTTACAAAAATTTTGGGTTCAGTGTGTAGTTGTCTGATTCTCGGCTGATATATGCAAAATGTCAATCGCAATCAATCAAAGTTTATTCGCCTCGGCATAATCAATACAGTCCGGCACTAACGCCCTTTATGGTACCATCACCATATATGGTACCAGACATGGGCAAGGGGGGGCTGAGGGGGGTTGGCCCCCCATCAGGCTCTGATCTACCCCCCATCAGGAATTTTTGGGAAGAATTTTGTATAGAAAATTATTAGTGATTTTTAGCGTCCTTACTGAAAAAAACGTGCTAAAAACGCATTTCCAGGCGTTTTGGAGCTTTTTGAAATTTGGGCCCCCTGTCTGGGCGAAACCCCCTCAAACCCCCCCCCCACCTGAGGAAAAGCCCCTACCCCCTCCCCCAGGTCGGCCCGGAGCTGTTACATGTATGGTTGCTGGCATAGAAGGAGCCGGTGTGCCTGACCATAGTCAGTGAGGTCCACCCCTGTTACATGTATGGCTGTTGCTTATTAGTTGACGGAACTGTTTTAGGTCTAGACTCGAACGATTAACCCGATTCTAACAACGCGGTCATGCCAACATTCCTTGGAAAGTGGTCTCATCTATGATTTGGACTATGTCCGCTTCATCCATCTAACAACATATCGAAGCTGAGAATATTGGTTAACCCGACACTTGAGGTGGCTGAACAAGGTGCGTATTTAAACTTCTATACATGGAACATGCGTCTATCCACCCCACCGACTTGCGCCAGATCCCCCTGGGGCCGTATTCTGGAACTATGGGTTAGAGCACTAACCCTGGGTTAATCAGCCAAACCATGGGTTGCTAAACCTGACCTTCTAACCCATATTCTTGAAGCTAAAATCTAACCTGGGTTTACTAACCCAGGGTTAAGCCCTAACCTGGGTTACTAAACCTAGGGTTAAGCTCTAACCAAGGTTAGCAAACCCAGGATTAGCGATAAGTTAGAGTTAAATCTAACCCGGGTTAGAAGAGTCGAACCCTGGTTAGAAGCTACTGCAGAATACAGGTTAGATTTAACCCGGGGTTAGGTCTAACCCTGGGTTAAAACTAACCCAGGGTTAAACCTCGGGTAACTTTTAACCATACATGTAACAGCTCCGGGCCGACCGGGGGGGAGGGGGGTAGGGGGGGTTTTTTCCTCAGGTGGGGCGTCGAGGGGGGGGGTGTCGCCCAGGAGGGGGGTCCCAAATTTCACAAAGCTCCAAAACGCCTAGAAATGAGTTTTTAGCACGTTTTTTTTAAAAAAGGACGCTAAAAATCGCTATTTTAAGCTGCCATATAGCGTTTTAAAGCTAAAAACAAGCAAAAAATGACAAAAAGAGCTTCCAAAAACACCGATTTTTCTTCAATATCAGCAGTGGAAACGCCAAATTCGGTTTCCAAAGGCTTTTCAAGTGAATTTTAGGCTAAAAATTAGTGATTTCTGACCCAGTTTGTTAATACTGGAGCCACTACCACGACTTGTATTTTTTGGTCGGGGGGAGGGGTCCCTTAACCTGTCTCGGGGGGGGGGGGTGAGGGGGGTTTGTCCTTTCCAGCAAGGGGGGTTACCCCCCCCAAACCCCCCCTAGTACATGTATGCTTTTAACCCAGGGTTAGAAATTACCCTCACTTTGAGAATGCGGGTTACACGTAACCCGGGTTTGCTAACCCTGGGTTAGAGTTAACCCTAGTTTCAGAATCCTGAAGGTAAACTAAAGAAGACGATTTTTCCACCCCACCCCCTCCTCCGAAATCAACACCTTTTGCAGGTTTTTTAGTTTAAATTTCCAGACTAAAATTTCTTGAAATTGCCTGTAAAAGCGCACTTTCTAGCTGTAAAAAAGCTGTAATTGTAACTTTTGAGCGTTTTTGGTACTCTGCCTCGAATTTGCGCTCATAGCCTCAGACAAGACCAGCAGATACTCTCTCCCTTCAGCGGATGACATTTTGTATAGGCCCTGCCCGACCGGATTGGGTATAATACTACCAGATAAATTTTGACAGATTTTTGTTTTCAGGCGTTCGTTTGAGTTCTGCTTCATTCGACTGCAGTGGACTACGTTACCGGTCTAGATTGACTCGATCACACTGATTGTAGTGCTGCTTAAATAACTGTTATGTTGTCATAATGAGTTCGTTTCGATTCCGTTGATGCATGTAACAGGGACCCGGGGGTCAGCCCCATCCGACTTAAGGCAGACTCCCCGATTTGGGAACGCGAAGACGATTTTCTTCTCGCAAGTAATTTTTAGCAAATTTTGGCGATTTTTATAAGTTCAGACACAGATTGCCAAAATCCCCTCTAAAACAGCACTTTTAATCTGCCCAAATTAGCGATTTTTGACGATTTTTAGCCGAAAATTTGCGATTTATGAGCGTTTTTAATACACGAACCCCTTCCCTTAGAATATTGGCTCTGAGCCCCCGGCCGGCGCCAGACCTCCAACCGCCATCACCCTTCGGCAGATGACCTGTTACATGTTTTGCTTTGTGTATGGTACTACTGTTATGAATTCATGCCCTCACATGCGTGAAGAGAGATCAGGTATTGATAAATCCATCATATACTTGCAATAAATCAGGTTATGAGAAAAAAATTCGGTCGGTTCCTGTTACCGGAATTTGCTTGAGAACGCCTGTTTTGGCTCAACTCGATGATTAAAATGGCTGCTGATAATAGACGATTCACTTGTGCATAAATGGAGATGGAGTAGTATATGGAAGGAGGAAGGCATATCAAATTTTTCAGCACCCAGGTTGCTGCAGAGGAACCCATCTTCCCTGCACACCGGCGTGTTTATTTTATTGCGTTCTTGTATGATGTTCAGTACCGGTCATGTCGAGTCGAGTGCATTTCAGCGAGATGCAGGTTGGATGGATCTGCTCGGTATTTGATTGACATCCATTTTAAGATTTTATCGCAATCCGTCAACTACTGCCCTGTAAATCGTAACTTGGCTGATACAAACTTTAGTGATTTTTCGACAAAATATATCTGTTTAAAATTTAATGACCAACATTTTAAAAAAAATTTGTCACAATCGCTCCACTACAGCCAAAGTTACGCGCTCGTAAAGTCGGAGCCACAGACTGGCTCAGTAGTGATCGACAAAATTTGTTCACAGACAAACAGAGTACGTAATCGGGAAGATTCCCTGAACAGGAGATTTTGAAAGGATTAAAAACAAATTCTTGCGATGCGCCGTCCTGATAAACATGGTTAGCATTCGATAAGAACAGTTTCTCGGACTTAGTCGTTAATGTAAGACATGTAAGTTTCGTGTTTTAAACTTTTTCTGACGTTTTTACTGATTTTTCGTCGAAATAAAAGTAAATGAAGAAGTTAATTATAATTTTTGAAGTTAAATAGTCGAAAAAGAGTGTAGGGAACGTTATCACAATCAACCGGCACTGAAAGTTACGGCCAACCTTCAAAAAACGCGTTTTTCCCGCCGTGCTGCGCCTGCGTGCTGCGGAATAGTACTTCCGGGCGCCGAAACCGCGGCACCGTAGTAAAAGAGCCGATGTGTGGCTCCAACTTTGAGAGCGCCTAACTTTGGCTGTAGTGGACCGATTGCGACAAATTTTTTTTTTAAATGCTCGTCATAAAATTCTGAACAGATATATATGGTCCACAAATCGCTAGAGCTTGTATTTGCCCAGTTTCATTTTTCTTTGCCCGTCCCTATTAAAAGGCCTTTAGCAGTCAGGATATAACGACATACATGGTACCGGTACCAAGCATGGTAGCGATACCATATGGTACCACTTAACGATTTGAAGGAAGCAAGCATACCAAATATGGTATCATTTGAGGCCTCGAACGAACGGGCATAATATTTGCTACTAAACCGGTACCATATGGTATGGCTACTATAATGATTGATTACCGATACCATGTATGTCGTTATTTCCCTGACTGTTTAGTAACCGAACACTTGGCGTTTCGGCTGCTGATATTTTAAGGCAAATCGGTGTTTTAGAGGCTCATTTAATGATTTTATGCTCTTTTGTTCGACGTTCTTCATTCTACACCAGTAGAAGCGGCTTCTTACCAAATAAGCCAGCACATGCACTTTGTTCTTGCAGTGCTTCTCGACCACAGTGACGCCTGTAGCGCCCAACTGTTTGTCAGCGGGCAAGGCCACGGCGCAGAGTTGGCAGTAGAATTCGTAGAAAGTAGAGAGAGCGGGCTGCGAATCGGTGAGCACTTTTCTGGCCAGCACCCAGTCGCCGCCCAACGGAAACTCGTACACTTTCTTCTGCCAGCCGTGGGTGACCATCTGACGACGCAGATTGTGGCGACGCAACTTGTAATTGAGCGAAATCGGCCCGAACACGTTGATCGGCTGGATCGTCACATTTTCTTCTGGCTTCTTTAGCTTTATCTCAAACAGTCATTTTTGTTTGTTTGTTTGATTGTTTGTTTTTGAGTTCCTGAGCTGTCCTTTCGGACAGCTCAGGACACCTCGCGCTCTTTTCAGACCCTTTCAATCGGGTAGCCGTTTCGTGCCTACAAACAAAACTAGCCTTGCTGCCATTAGGTGGTTAAGCAGCGCCGGTCCGGCATGTTTTATGTATTTTCAACGGCTATAGGAACTTTCTGGCAACGATTTTTGGGCCATATTTTTCTACTAAAATTAACTGAATTTCAGCTTTTGCGGTTTTCAGCACAAATTAGCGCTCCGAAAATGCTCTTGAAGAGCCACTTTCCCATTCTCATCTCTTGAAGGGGGCTGAGCCAGACATGGGAAAAGGGCGGCTGAGGGGGTTGACCCCCTCAAGCTCTGACCTACCCCCTCATGAAATTTTTGGAAGAATTTTGTATAGAAAGTTATGATAAAAGAATGCCTAGATTAGGTGTAAATAAGCTTAGAATAGCTTATTTTAACGAAAAAAGCCATATTCCGGGTGGACGAAAAAGCTCAAAATCGTTGGTTCAGGGCTAAAATACAGCTAAAAACTTTACAGACTTGCTTACAAATCAGCAATAGCAAGTATTAGCAAAATCGTAACAATTGCAAGAAAATTGGCCGAAAAAACAAAAGGACAGTGAAAAATCGTCGCTGAGGGGTGTGGCCACAGCCCAAGAGCGCAGATCCCCAGACTCTCCTATTACCAGCTGTCTTCCATATAACAACAGGAAAGGGCTCAGAAAATAATAATAGTTTTATAATTTTTACCTTTTTCACTTTCCGCATGCCGGCCTTACGACGCAGTTTAGTAGTTTCAGCCACCTCCAGCATGGGTTTGGTAACCGGTTTAGAAACAGTCAAACCTCGCTTACTGGTGCCCACTACCCGTTTGTCAGCTTCATCGTCGCTGGGCTCTCTCAACTCTACAAACCAATCTCGGTTTGTCTTTTGTTTTTCTATCAAAAAGTGCACCGAGACCGTATGGAGGAGCGTCAGACTTCAATTTTATGCAAAACCGATCGCAAAAGTGATCGTCAACCGTCGTCGACAGAACCTGCCAGATTTTCGGGTGGCGCTTGGCTGTGGCGATGAAAGATCGACGGAACGGCGCAGCGGTCAGCCCTTCCTGAAAGAAAAGCACCAAAACTTTCCTTCCTTAACAGTGGCCAAAAACAATCTGGGTTGCCAACTGTGATTTATGGTACCATAAACGGCGTTAAGTGCCTGACTAATAGTAATCGTGTGAATGGACGCAGTGGAAGCAATTTAACGTTTTTAGTGCAACGGAAACTGAGATAAGGAAAGAAAGAAAAACTACCAGAAAAGCTCGTCTGTGCTCCTCCGACCGGACATGACTCTCAATGGTGTGAGCTTTCTCCACACACGCACAGACGCGACAGAAAAAACCGACCAGCTTCTTGGCACTGTTGCAGAGGAAGTAAACCAGCTGCAAACCAGGAATGCGGGCGTCCGGGTTTCTTACAGTATCGCCGCCCATCTCGAAAACACCGAAACTGGCCACCTCACAACCGCTCTTTACCACTAAAACAGTCACAACACTATTTCTATTCATACAATATTCGTCAGGTAGAAATAGAGAAAAAAGTTTCTAACCTTCTCGAATTTTCCTGCTCATCTGATGCGGCTCCCCTTCCTTGTGTCGATTCAGCTGAGCAGAAAGCGTCTTGTACTCGGGAGAATAGATGCGGGGCGTTCCGGTGGTCGGAAAACCTCTGACGTCATCTTTGGGCAGTTGCTCAACGAACTGGTTGATGAGAGAACGTCTCCCTTGACTCGAGTCTATACATGGCAGACGAACCACCAAATCGGGACTGACTTGGTGCTGCAAACTGTACAATGTACTTTAATTGTAAGCACAGAAGTCAGCAATTTCTGACAGGAAACTCTCCTGATGATACCACCACCCAGACATGGGCAAAGGGGGGGGGGGCTGGGGGGGGGTTGGCCCCCCCCTCAGCCTCTGACCTACCCCCCCTCAGCCGGCCGCTACCCCCCTCAGGAATTTTTTGGAAGAAGTTTGTATAGAAAATTATGATAAAAATATACCTGGATTAGGTGTAAATGAGCTCAGAATAGCTTATTTTAGCTTATTTTAATGAAAAACAAGCCAAAAACCTTGATTTTAGAAAAAAATCGGACTTTTTGGCTTACCACCCCCTCAGCCCCCCCTCTGGAGCTCCTACCCCCCTCAGGAATTGAAAATTCTACCCCCCCCCCTCAGCCGAAATGCTAGCCCATGTCTGCCACCACCCGACATAGAACAAACTCTCCGATCAGGAAGGGGACCCTCAGACATCCTACCTACCACCAGCCCTTTTTTCACCAAACTTTTGCAGTTCTTTAGAATTTCAGACACAAAAAATTGCTTGAAAAACAGCACTTTTTGGTTGTATTTGAGCCGAAACTAGCGGTTTTTAACAATTTTTGTCAATAATTGCGAATGTTGTGGGAATTTTTAGTTCTACCTCCTATACATGGGCCGGAAAAATCCGAAGGGGGTCTGGAGATTTTCGGGGGGGGGGTCCGCGGAGAAAAGTCCAAAAAGCGCCTATTTTGCCTTAAATAAGCGAAAATTTGAGGTGGTATTGGCCGGCGAGGGGGTAAACTGTCTCTGTGTTCTGCAATTCTGGCGAACCTACCAAGTACTGAATGAGGTGTTGCTCAGTCCTACAATGCGTAACAACGGGACCATGTCCTGCCGGGAACTCGCCGAAATGACAGGCACAGAGCTGGCAGTAATAATCGTAGCGCAGAAGGCAGCTTTTCTCACTTTCGTAGTCACACAAAATGGCCCTTTGCAGTATAAAATCGGCGCCCAAGACAAAGTGGTAATTCCAGACACCCTCGACGCAATACCAGTTGTGCTGGTAGCTGAGAGACGGGTTTCTGGCCAGAAAAGGAGCAACGTCGAAATTGGAGAGCTCGCCCAGAATGCTGCTGGGGTCCGGCAAAAAGATCTCGCGAGCAGCCGAATTCTAAAACTCTCTCTTTCTGTAGCCTCAAATGATGATTAGTACTCCACAGTTGTCTTTAAGGGCAGTTTAGAATATTTTAAAAGTTGAAATGTTCAACAATCGATTCTTTCTTGAATGGGTATAGCAGTAAACCGTAAAATAATAAAAAAAACGTTGTAACTAACACAAACACTGTTTTAGCGTTAAAATAACGCAAAACTCCGGAGTTTGGCATAACTAAAACAGTTCTACTTTTATGACATTTGCTTGCACCTGCACCGGTAGAAACAAACGATTTTCCGTTCAGCTCACCTGAACGAAAAGATTTGAACAACAATTGCGAGCCAACAAGCTGATATTTTTGCTACGATCGCTACGTTTAAATAATACGCCCTCACCTGTTGGTGAAATTGACTAGAGCAGTGTTCTTTAATGACGTCATCAGTATTGTCAAGATAAGACAAAACGAACGCTTGATAGCAACCCTGAAACACAAACACAATAAGTTTGACAAATTTGCAGAACACCTAAAAGTCAGAACTCTCGACGAACACTGTTCTTTGCAATGGACTCGGGTAATTTTAAAAGGGCTAAATTTCATTCAATACTACAGTCGGGCACATAACACCGTTTATGGTACTGGCACCATGGTACCCCACGTTCGGCCACTGTGGTGGTACCATGGTTAAGGTACCTTCTAAGGTGCCGGTACCATATCGTACCCCTACATTGGCATTGGTACTTGTACCTGTACCATATATGGTACCATTGTGTTCATACATGTGCATGGTCGGCGGCTCAGGGGGTGACGGCCAGTTCTCCGTGCGTAGTTGCCTGGATATAGGTGCAAATTTTCGGCGGGAAATTCAAATTTTGGCGGGAAATATAAATTTTTGCCCAAAATTTTGGCTAAAAATACGAAATTTTCGGTTACAGTTCGAAAATTTGCGGCAAAAATCAAATTTTCGGCAAAAAAATGCCAAAAAACCACTTTTCTTACAGAAACGTTGCCAAAAAATCAAAATTTTCCAGGAAAATTTGAAAAAATTTCGGGTTTGGTGCGTAGTTGCCTGGAGGAAGGGTGCGTAGTTGCGTAGTTGCCAAAATTGATTTCTGTGGCTTAAAAACGCATCTGGAGGCTTTCTAGCAGCCTCTAGCAACGTTTGGTAGGTTTATATTTTCGTCCCCCCTGTCCCCCCATGCACATGTATGATTGTGTTCAGATTTCGCAACATGGTAGTGGTAGGTACCATATAAGGTGACGGTACCATAAACGGCGCGTTAAGTGCCAGACTGTACTACTAACCTTGCACCAGATCAAATAACCATCCTCGATTTCGTGCAGCACTTTCAAGAGCGGAAACTTCGACTCCAGATGTTTGATCTCCTCTGCCAGCCTTTGAGCCGATTTCTGCTTTCCAGAGGGGTCCGAGTTCTGACCGGATTCATCCTCTGACACCAGCTCCAAAATGCCCAAATTGATCGCTTCTCGTTTAGACTCTTCCGAAAGCGAGTAGACACTTGGCTTAGCTGCAGCTACGGCAACAATTCGCGACAGATTCAGACAGATTCTATTCAATTGTGCTGCCAATTGCGGCGAGTCCTGCTGGCTGGAGGGCAGACGTGAAGGGTAGTAGGTGCGCTGAAAGATAGATCAAAGTTAAAAGATTGCCTCGAAAACTAAGCAAATTTATGCTACCACAAACTGAAGACGGTGCTGCAGTGAAACGAGATGGGACTGGACAGCCTGAACATCGGCCGCGTGAACCGAACAGAGAGCACAGAGCCAGAATTGGAAACGACCGTCCAGATGGAACTCCTTGATGCAGTCCAAACCTGAAACTCAGACACCTCATCGGCAGGTCTGAACAGAAAGTAAACATAAATTTCGTAGACGAAATGTCGTAAACTATACTAAATATACAGGGTGTGCCAAAAAAAACAACCCAGCAGAGTTTTTGCTGTAGCAACCGTAAATCTCAACCGATTTGAATGAATCCTTTTTTAGATGAAAGACAAATAAATTCTTGAAAGATTGGTGTACCGCTTATTAAGATAGTTTGTTAGTTCCTGAGATATTTGTCCTCAAAGTCAAAACAGAGATTTTGGCACTGAACAAGAGTGATAAAGAACAACCCAGCAGGTTTTTACTTTTGCAACCATGAATCTGAACCGATTTGAAT
Source organism: Sabatieria punctata (assembly GCA_030248155.1). Lineage (NCBI taxonomy): Eukaryota > Metazoa > Nematoda > Chromadorea > Araeolaimida > Comesomatidae > Sabatieria > Sabatieria punctata. Next base: position 10,877 of record JASANB010002282.1, read on the forward strand.
GAATCCTTTTTTGAATGAAAAACTGATAAATTCTTCAAAGATTGGTGCAATTTTTATTGAGATTCACTGTTTAGTTCTTGAGATATTTGCCTTCTAAATCGAAACAGATTTTGGCAAAGAACAAGAGCGATTCCGTTGCATTTCATAATAAAGCAGATTCCTACAGCTGGGGTTAATGATACTCTTGTGTTGAAGTAAACCGAGTTTCTGTGTAACCTGTAAAGCCTCCAAGAGCCCATAGTACTAGCAGGAATCCGTTTTATTACGAAGTGCAGAATAATTAAAAAATCCCTCTTGTTCACTGCTAAAATCACTGTTTTGATTTTGAGAGCCAATATCTCAGGAACTAAGCAGAATACATTAATGAAAATTTCAGCAATCTTTTAAGAATTTATTTATCTTTAATTTAAAAAAGGATTCATTCAAATCGGTTGAGATTTGCGGTTGCTACAGCGAAAAATCTGCTGGGTTGTTTTTTTTTGGCACACCCTGTATATGTCTAAGAATGTACTTGGTTCGAGTGGCTTTTGTATAGCAAAATTCCCTGACCAAAGTCTAAATTCCCTGACCAACCAGTGTGAGGGAACTGCAACCAATCTGAGAAAATTTTAAATAAATTGGCTTTGTAAAAGGCATTTAAACGGTATTCAGAGGGGTTTAAGTAGTAGTATATAAAGTCAGAACACCGATCTTCAAAAGGGTGTCTGACAGGACCATTTGGTGGCCAGATGTTTCTGCTGCTATCACATTTTTCCCTGACCAGACACCAAATTCCCTGATTTTTTTTAAATTCTCTGACTTTCCAAGTCCCGCACGAACCCTGAAGTACAGCTAAAAACAATTCTAGGGAATTTTAGAGTAAAAAATTGCAGAGATCACCAGAAATTGTTTCCAAGAAAAGTATGAAGGTGGGGAAATTGACCTCCCCTATATTCAAATCAAGTATTCTTATACAGTCGCTAAGTAATTGACAAAGTTGCTCGGACTACTACGAACCGATGGCATTTGTTCCGGCCGAACCGGCGCATACTGATGCAATATCGGGCGTGAGGTCGGAGAGATTGTCACTATGAGACCAGAGACTGCTGCAGAAGCGCCAGAACTGCCACGCCTTCATTCGCTGAAACTTACACGGTCATTCGTTTTTTTATTCTCATCGCATATGGCATACATGTACTATGGGGTTTGGGGGTTACCCCTAGCTAAAAAGGTTACATGGGCCGGAAAAATCCGGAGGGGGGTAGGGGGTTGGAGACCTCGGGGGGGGGGGGGGTCCCCCGAAAAAAGGCAAAAAACGTCTATTTTGCCTTAAATAAGCGAAAATTTCCTCCCTCCGGGAGGGGGTTGGGTGGGGGAGGGGGGGTATGGTCGACCGAGGGGGAGGGGTATACCCCCTTACCCCCCGGCCCATGTATGCTAAAAAGGCCAAACCCCCTCACCCTGACCCAAAAATACAAGTACTAGTAGTGGCTCCAGTACTAAGCAGACTACTGAGAGCAGACACGAAATTTCTCGACTTCTCTCTGACCTACCTGACCTGCACGAACCCTGCTACCTCCCCTCCCCATTGTCCTCTCTTTTCGTAACCAATGTTTTCTAAGGGGTTTAACCTCGGGGATTACTAAGATTTTAAGGGGGTTCGACATTCTGAAACGAACGATATAATCAATATGTTGTGCAAGGAAGCAATCGATGTATACTGTCTCTGCACTTTGGTACGTAAATTGCAGCCAAGCCCTCTCAGCATCGAGTAAATCTACCGTAAATTTCTACGCTACATGGCGTGTTGTGCAACAAAAAAAATTCACTCTTTTTTATTCTGATGATGTTCTAAATACAAAACATCTCTAGGGGCTCTTTTCTATTCAGCAAAACAGGGCCTCCTAAGCGTAAAGATTTTTATGCAGTTGAGGGATGTCACCCACAGCTGGGGCGGTACAACAAACAATGCGCCTCACATAACGCAGCTTCGACATTTACTGCAGATATATATATAGCTACGCAGGCGCAAGTGGCGTCTCCGGTACCTGTTTATGGCGGTGCGACTGGGAATGCTCGCTGAATGACTCTGCATCCGCTGCACTGCTTCCAGCCTTCTCCACTACACAACGAACACCACAGCAAACCTGCAACAAACAGCCTAACCAGGTAAGTGCAATAATAATGCACAAACAAAAAGGATGCCAGAAAAAGGCAAATTTACCGAGCATATAATTGTGTTATCGCCTTGTATCAACAAGGCTGCTTCCATTCTGTCAATCTCTTCGCTTTTTAGGTGATTCCCGTTTGCGACAAAGCAACCATTTCTCGATGCATGGGGGAGGGGAAAAATCAATTTATTGTTTTTTTCGTTTAATAAGAAGTGAGCGTCCAATAAACTTTAAAATTAAACGCTCCCATGTTAATTGCCGAGAGTGAAGCGTCGAATCAATTAAAACTGTATATAAATCTGATCCATGCGTCCAAGCACTAAGCGTGCACGACAAATAAGGGCGTCGATTTGAAAGAGCAAAAAGGCACTCAAATTGCGCAATTGCATAAAACCTGGTGCAAGAGTGGTGGTCATAAAAGATAGCAGAAGTTTTTAGCCCCCGCATAACTGATTCTTCTGCTGGTGATAGGTAGTTGAGCCGTGTGAAGTGAAGAAAGAGAGATGGGAAAAGAGAAAGCCAAGATCAACATCGTGGTGATCGGTCACGTTGACTCTGGAAAGTCAACCACCGCCGGTCATCTGATCTACAAATGCGGAGGCATCGAGCCCCGAGTGATCGAGCGATTCGAGAAGGAAGCCAAAGAGGTGAATTTCTATTTCGAAATACCCTTTCTCAGTTATAAATTCAGATCGGGCGAGGCTCCTTCAAGTACGCCTGGGTTCTGGACAAGCTCAAGTCGGAGCGTGAGCGCGGAATCACCATCGACATAACGCTGTGGAAGTTTGAGACGGCCAAGTACCAGGTGACCATAATCGACGCCCCCGGTCATCGCGACTTCATCAAGAACATGATTACGGGCACCTCGCAGGCCGACTGCGCTGTGCTGGTGGTGGCCTGTGGTACCGGAGAATTCGAGGCCGGTATTTCTGAGAACGGACAAACCAGAGAACACGCTCTTCTGGCCTACACGCTCGGCGTGAACCAAATGATCGTTGCCTGCAACAAAATGGACACCACTGCGCCGCCTTACTCTGAGGTGAGACTTTGTTACGATCTTGTAGTTAGAGATTTGTTGGTCAACTGTACCATGATACTTCTGCATATGTACAGGGTTTATCTTTACCCATTTGATTTATCTATCGCTGGTTCCGTCTTGCTGTAACTATTGCGTTGGTCAATCTGAAATTTTAACATAACTTACACAAATCCAAATCCAAAAATTTTACTCTCGAAGTTTTGGTCAAGTCTGTCAATTCAGCCACAAGTTGTACACGTCCACGTGTCCGCCGTCAGATTCTAGTACAGGATGACCCATACAGTACATTAAACAGGTCTCCCGCCGAATGGAGGACAGCGGTCTGCCCTGCTGCCGGCCGATTGGTCTGAGCTCAAATTCTAGGGAGGGGTTTGGGCACTAAAAACGCTGGAAAATCGCAATTTTTCGACTGAAAATCGTAAAAAATCGTACAGTAAATTTGGGCTCAAATACAGTTAAAAAGTGCTGTTTTAGAGGCGATTTTGGCAATTGTTGTGTCTGAAATTGTGAAAAATCGCAAAAATTTGCGCAAAAAATTACTTGCCAGAAAATTGGAGGGGGGGGCCGAAATTCGTCTCGGGGGATCTGGCCTAAGTCGGGTGGGGGCAGACCCCAGACCCCTTGTTACATAGAAAGAAAGGTGAAAAAGTTAGGCATGTGCATGAAGAGCGTAGCTGGAAATCGAACCCAGCACCTTTGGATTTCCGGTCAAGTGCTCTAACCACTATGCTACACGACGATGCCAGACAAACAGCTTAACTAGACCCTTGACAAGCCAGACAGATGGAAGTGCATAACTAGTGGTTGGAGTGACAAACTTGGCTAAGCTTGAGAGTAAAAATTCTTAGCATTTCTGCATAGCGAAAATGATTGACGAACACTAAAGTTAGAGCAAGTAGAAACTTGCGATAGAAAAGTGGCCCACTCTGTATGACCAAAAAATTCAATGTTTGAAATTTGTGACAATTTGAGGCTCGTTTCAACGAAGTGGTTAGTGAGGTGTCGAGTTACCTCAAGAAGACCAACTACAACCCGAAGGCGGTGGCGTTCGTGCCTATCAGCGGCTGGCACGGAGACAACATGCTGGAGCCGAGCTCCAACATGAGCTGGTACAAGGGATGGCAGGTGGAGCGCAAGGACGGCAACAACGCCTCTGGCCTCACTTTGCTCGAAGCTCTCGACAGCATCGTGCCACCTCTCCGACCAACCGACAAACCGCTGCGTCTGCCTCTGCAAGATGTCTACAAAATCGGAGGTAGGTCTTGCTTGATTAGTAGAACAACCTTTGTCAGTAGAAGGGTACACATTACGTTCGACCACTGTGGTGGTACCGTATATGGTACCGCTACTGGTACCATATGTGGTACCACACCGTTCAGATTTCGTACCATTTCTATGTTGAATGTATGTACGGTAAGTGTACCTCTTTATATATGGTGACGGTACCATATACAGGGTGTGCCAAAAAAAACAACCCAGCAGATTTTTCGCTGTAGCAACCGCAAATCTCAACCGATTTGAATGAATCCTTTTTTAAATGAAAGATAAATAAATCCTTAAAAAAGTACTGAAATTTTCATCAATGTACTCTGCTTAGTTCCTGAAATATTGGCTCTCAAAATCAAAACAGTGATTTTGGCAGTGAACAAGAGGGATTATATTATTATTCTGCACTTTGTTAATAAAACGGATTCCAGCTACTGCTAAGGGCTCTTGGAGGCTTTACAGGTGACACAGAAACTCGGTTTACTTCAACACTAAAATATCATTAGCCCCAGCAGTAGGAATCTGCTTTATTATGAAATGCAACGGAATCGCTCTTGTTTTTTGCCAAAATCTGTTTCGACTTAGAAGGCAAATATCTCAAGAACTAAGCAGTGAATCTCAATAAAAATTGCACCAATCTTTGAAGAATTTATCAGTCTTTCATTCAAAAAAGGGTTCATTCAAATCGGTTCAAATTCATGGTTGCAAAAGTAAAAAATCTGTTGGGTTGTTCTTTATCACTCTTGTTTATTGCCAAAATCTCTGTTTTGACTTTGAGGACAAATATCTCAGGAACTAAGCAGGCTATCTTAATAAACGGTACATCAGTCTTTCAAGAATTTATTTATCTTTTTTCATTTAAAAAAGGATTCATTCAAATCGGTTGAGATTTGCGGTTGCTACAGCAAAAACACTGCTGGGTTGTTTTTTTGGCACACCCTGTATATGGTACCAGCACCATTTTATGGTGTTGGTACCATAAACGGCGTTCAGTGCCCGACTGTGTATAAGAATGAGTTCAGGTGCGGGCACAGTGCCCGTGGGTCGTGTGGAGACCGGTGTACTGAAGCCACTGATGACAGTGGCCTTTGCGCCGCATCCTCTGAGCGCCGAAGTGAGGTCTGTGGAGATGCATCACCAGTCGCTGTCAGAGGCCATACCCGGAGACAACGTCGGCTTCAGCATCAAGGGAGTGTCAGTGAGAGATGTGCGCAGAGGAGACGTAGTCGGTGACAGCAAGAACGACCCTCCCAGGGCTTGTAAGCAGTTCACTGCTCAGGTGAAAGTCCGATTCACTGACACTCTAGTGAGAGTTGAAGTTGCAGGTGATCGTCATCAACCACCCCGGGCAAATCTCCAACGGCTACACTCCGGTCTTGGACTGCCATACAGCTCACATTGCCTGCAAGTTCCAGGAAATCAAGCAGAAACTGGACAGACGCTCTGGAAAGAAGCTGGAGGACTTTCCCAAGGTTCAGCGATTGTTCTTCTGTCTAATGGTCATAGTGGTGGTGTGCTGTTTAGCACATTGTCAAAGGCGACTCCGCTTTGGTCGACTTGGTTCCGTCCAAGCCGATGTGTGTGGAGACCTATGCTGAGTACCCCCCTCTCGGTCGCTTTGCTGTGCGTGACATGCGACAGACGGTGGCTGTCGGGGTTATCAAGGTATTCACTGGTGTAGGATTAATCACAGAAAATACTGGTTTGTTTCAGGCAGTGGAGAAGATTGAGCCGCAGGTCAAGCCTGGCAAAGGTGGTGGCAAGGGAGGGACGGTGAAGAAGAAATAGCTAGCCGCCCAATCCACTTCGTCTGTACTTTTCTTTCGCAAACAAAGTTCAGTCGTTGTGATCAATCGATTAGGCTGTTTTAGTTTAGGACCGATTCTTCTTGTTTTGCTGTTCTTGTCGCGTTGGGTGATCTGTCACTTTCCCCATCGTAAAGCATTTAGGAGGATAGGATACTTACAAATTATAAGTGATGCTTTTTGGAGGTTTAGTTTTTACAGCTTTTCCTTTGTGTCTTCACTGCAACTTTGCATTAATGGCGTTTGGTGTTTGTTCTTTTGTGCTTTATTAATAGAAACTAGACAAGATGTGCATAAATTTCTCGTTGCTTTTTGATGATAGCATAACAGGATCTAGTTGCCTCTTTCGATGAATTACCTTCTTCGTTTGGGAATAACGAACAGAACAGTTTCAGCAAAGACTGCCTTACGTTTCTTTCTGCAGGGTGGCTTGTTGTTTGTCTTTTTCATTTGTATGTACAAATAATGTACTTGGTGCAGCAATCACATGAGCGCAAAACGTTGTCTCAAAAGAATTGCGTTCGCCGAACGGGTGATTTAGAAAAGGTTTTAGATGTGTTTGGTGTGTAGTGTGCAGGCCCTTTTGCAGAAGACTCAGCGAGAAAAATTGGCCAGGCCAGTTGTTTCAATAGTCCTCAGGGCATGGTGGACTTGAATTGGAGTTTCCCCAAAAATGGGTCAGTGCTGCTGTGATGAACTGGTTTGGCTACGTTTCTACAAAAACAAGCAAAACTTAACATAGCACTTGATAAATTGGTGTGCATTGCTCCCAGTTTTGGCACATTGTACCGTTTACGAGCCCACTCTTGTGGCTGCGCTCGACAAAAAAGCAAGAGCCAGTAACAGAAAATGGGGCTCCGCACCATAATCGTCATCTCAGTAATGGTTCTAACCGTCTACCAGGCGCTAGCGAGTCAGTCAGAGAAAGAGTTTCTGGAGTCCTGCTACCATCGCAAGTGTAAGCGCGAGGGATCTTGGTCATGCGGTTGCTTCTGTCGTCTGAACGGCACCAGTTCGCCCTGCAAGCTGGACTGCACCATCGACAAAGCTCGAGACTGTCCGCCGGCTGACTGTGGATTCAGTGACGGAGTGAAAGGACTGGACTGCCGTCGAGCTAAACAGGTGGAAAATCTGATAGATCAGGTTGTGGTTGACGGAAAGCTGCAATCAAAGGAGGACAGCAGAGGGAATAGCTTCATACAAGTCGAAAGAATAGATGTCAAACGAAACCTTCAGGTCAGGCTGCAGCAGCTGTACAAAGGAGTCGCAGTTTTTGGGGCCGAAGTCGTATCACAGCAGCTGAAGGGGGGAGATGTGGAAATCAGAGGCAAAGATCGCCCCGACATCCAACATCGGCAGTTGTCGCCGAAGAAATACCACGTTGGAAAGTATGAAGATAACCTGGATAAGAAAGTTGGTCGTGTACGTTTTGGGCAATTCGACGCCTGGAAAGCTCTGCAGAAGTTCAAAAACAGAAGCTCTACGCGAGGCCTCATCCTAGATGAAGAATTCCGAGCAATCATTCACCTGAACGAGAACGGCACAGCTCAGCCGGCCTTCTACGTCAGCTACTTCGACGACTCTGGTGACAGACCCTTCAAACCAACTGCTATAGTGGACAAAGCCGGTAAAGTAATTGACCAGTGGGACGGACTTCAAGTGGCTGTGATCCCAAGCGGCAAAGGACTGGGAGGTAATCGCAAAGTTGGAAAGTACACTTATGGAGTTGATCGACCGAATTTGAGCGTGAGAGAGCAGTGGCGCACTTGCAAGCTGGAAACTGAGAATGTGCACAGTATTCACATGAGGTGGAACAAATCCAACTCTTCTCTCACAGCTCATCAATTCAAGTGTTACAACCAGACAGAAACTGAACGAAACGGTGCATACGCTCCATTGAATGACGCCCATTTCTACGGAGAGAAGGTAGTGCACATGTTCCATTCGTGGTATCAGCAGTTTCCAATCAAGGAACCGCCGGTCAAACTGAGGGTGCACTATAGGAAAGACTACGACAACTCATTCTGGAATGGGGACTCAGTCAACATCGGGGATGGTGGTAAATTATTCTACCCACTCGCCGCACTCGATGTGATAGCTCACGAAATGGCTCATGGATTGACAGGACGCACTTCCAAGCTTGAGTACCGCAACCAGTCAGGTGCACTCAGTGAATCTTTCTCAGACATGGCTGGCAAGGCTGCCGAGCGGTATGTGAGGGGAAAGAATGGAGTAAATTGGGGAATGGCTCACGATGTGACGAAAGGAAGCAAACCACTGCGCTGCATGGACAATCCGCCCTGCGATTTGAAGTCGGTTGACCATGTCAGAAACTACCGGAACGGAATGAAAGTGCACTATGCGAGTGGAATTTTCAACAAAGTTTTCTATCGGCTTTCTCAGAAGTTCACCTTTGATGTGTGGGATGCGTTTGACCTGTTCTTTGTAGCCAATACAAAGCTGTGGAGCAGAGATACGAACTTTGTGCAGGCCGCTGAGTTGGTGCTGAGAGCTGCTGAAGAACTGAAGGACGGCTATCACTTGCCTTGGGGCTACAGTTGGGTCAGAATCGAAGATGTGGCGGATGCTTTTGAACAGGTCGGTATTCAGTGTCAGAAAGGAGACAAAATCTGGAAATGTGAAATTTGAATTGAACTCTGATTTTTTGAAGCGAAATTTAGTCTGTGGTGCCTGGTTTTTGCTGCTCTGTATTTTTCATTTATATTGCTTTGCTTTTTATTGTGAATTTAGGAGAGGAAATAATACTTGCAATGCAAAACAAATAATATAGCTCAATTTAAACTGAAACAAAACGTTTCAACAAAGTTCACACAGTGATGGACAGTTTTGCTGAATCCAGCCATGAGAGCAATAACTGGACAACCAGCTGATACTGCACCATTTCTGCTTGTCCTTGCAACCTAAAGCAGTCCTTTCTATTGTCTAACTACCAGCTATTGTGGTGCCCACCTCTACAGCCATAGAGCATGTTGATCTTGTTTATATCAGTACGGCTGAATCCCTCTCTTTGTCCAATCTGAACGCCCGGTCTACGAGGCACAATGGTTGGATAACCGTTGCGCGAGAAGGTGTACATTGAATAATGCATAATCGATCCGTAGTCATAGTCTGTGCCCAGATGATTCAGTTTCTCACTACCGTAGCTCTTGAAATTGCCTTCGTAGCCAGGAACGATATTTTGCTTGTTCACAATCACATATCTGTCTCTGTCTGTTCTTGAGTGCTCATGAAAGAAACCTGGAATGTTTTAAATAATCAGCACACCTACGCAAAAAAGCTTTTTCTTCTTCTTCTGCCGTACCAATGGCATGCATAAGAAGATGCATTATAACCCCTTTGTGAACACAATCGGGTGCGATGTTCACTTCTTGTCTACCTCCTTGCCGGCCTACCCATGAAGAACAACTTCTAGTGGTAGATCTGCTTATGTAGACATAATCCTGATCTTCAGACGTTTTGCCAATAAATCTGAAAATTATAGTCTCCTAGGGAGGGGAAGATTCTGAGAAACAAAGAAATTACCTGATGCAGGTATGTCTGTGGAGCTCATAGAACGCTGCGGCAATCTGGCGTCTCTGCAGATAAGAAAATCCAGCAGATAGAAGATAGGGCACTTGTTGGTGCTTCCAGAGCTTGTTTCGGTTTTTGATTGCATTCCTGAACGTGTGCGAATTCCATAATTGCCACGCACTTCCGCCCCAGAGCACAGCTCTCTTTAACTCTGACTGACTCTGCTCGATGCTTTTGAACTGCGACGTCACTGTTTTACTGTCCAGTCCTTCCATGTCACCTGATTTATTTGGTTCAGTTATATTAGAGAGACTGTAAACGCGACTGCGACGGTCAAAAACAAAACTAAACAGTGACTTTCGAACCCAGCTGATTTTGATTATTCAGTTTTGGATTTTGAGAGACTTTTGGTTATTAGCGATACTGTCTCCTGGTTTTTATGAGACTGAGAGGAATTTTGGCAGAGGTCTAGAACTGCTGACGCTTCCAAACATTTGTAGGCTTTGAATTGCTACCATACATGTAACAGGGGGGTCTGGAGGGTCGGCCCCCACCCGACCTATGCCAGTCCCCCGTGTGGGGACCCCCTCCCCGAGCCGATTTTTCTGCCCCCCCCCCTCCGATTATCTGGCAAGTAATTTTTTGAGTAAATTTTTGCGATTTTTTGCAATTTCAGACACAAAAATTGCCGAAATCGCCTGTAAAACAGCACTTTTCAGCTGTATTTCAGCCCAAATTAGCGATTTTTGACGATTTTTAGCCGAAAAATTGCGATTTTGAGCGTTTTTATCGGCCAACCCCCAACAAGGTGCAGCCAATTTTCGTATGTGCGGTTAGCGTTTCTAGATTCGCAAAATTTCCGCAAGTTTGAAATTCTAATAGCCGTCATGGTGCTGAGCTCGACACGGCGCCGATCGGTGTCGATCGGTATCGAGGATAATTAATTAAACAACGCAGTCACTACTTCCTGGGATGGCATAGATAAAGAGCCGGCACTCTGTTGTTTTTGTCGCGATCTCGCCCTTAAAACACGCCAAGATATAAACAAATATGTAATAATTTTCGGCAGCCCACCAAAGTGAGAGGATACAGTAGATTATGGTTTGCGCCAAAGGGATTGATAAAGTTTTTTATGTCGTAAGTTTTATTGTCTGACAGGCAGGTCATCTTTCAAGGATTCTGCGTGTCAGAAAATCAATCGTTGGTTTTTCAGCAGCTCGTTCAAGACAGATATAATAACTGTCTGGAACCACAGTCACATGAAAAACTTGTTTGATTGATCACTGCTGGGTCAGACTTCCAAAATATTGTTCTAACACGCCTGTTGTACAGCATTAGAGCAGACGAGACAGTTTTGAGGTTTACCTTCAAAAAGTCCTCCTGTTTGTTTGGTCAATGGGTCTTTGTCCGGCACCGTGCCAACCACATACTTGGCTTTAGACAACTCCTCTTCGGTAATCACAGTGGGCTGAAAACGCAAATGTCTAATAAGATAATGCAAGGCAGACCTTGTGTGCACCCCTGGTGGCTTGCTTGTTTGGGTGACTGGTCTTGGAGGATGTTGGGTGCAGGCAACCCCACCAAGCAGCTCTCCATAGATACCCCAGAGACCACACTGAAAGCATGAATTCATACACTATTATATAGAAACTAGCAAAATTCAAGCTAAAGCATATGCCTGTATCGCTTTCAACTAGACCCCTGGAATTTCGGAAACTACCTTTTCACGAATTTCAGCAATCGGGGAAACACACTTTCGGAAATTTCGGAAACCAAAAAATGTGAAAATCGGAAACTTTCGGAAATAGGTTTTTGGCTGAAAATTCTGCTATACTGTCAGTTCGCAGTTGTTGTGGACAGTAAAACACGTTAAATTAGCACTCTCTAACATGGCATTATTTGTATAAAAATAAATCGTACGTTAACAGAAAAACATGCTAAACAAAACATGCTGCTGCACAACAAAGCTCAATTTGACATTACACATGAGCTTTAGTTAATTCAGTTACTCTGAAGCTATTTTTGTTTCTGTAATTTTTCTGGCTATCCTAGTTTAGTTAGTCTTAAATTTAACTACAATAATGTGCAAGGAAGCAAAATTATTGAGAATACACTAGGTACAAGTGAGAGAGTGCTTGAAATAAGACATAGTCAAAAGTTATTACCAATCTGTGGTGATATGAGCATGTACAGTACAAACCGCGGAAAGCACCCGATTTTCCATCCATCAGAAATTAGTTTGAGAGCTGGCTGTGTTTAAGAATAGGCCATTCCGTGACCTAATTGCTGCTGGCCGCAGAAATGCTCATTAAGGCGGCCAATTTCCGTGACCTACATAAGGCTTAGGGCTGTTCTGTTCCGTTTGTGAGATTCCGTGGTTCATGGAAAATCGTATGATTTCTGTGGCTTGTACTGTAAGCTTCAAAATTTTGACTAAATGGTAGGTTAAAACTGCAATTTTCACTAACTGGGGAGAGACTGAAACTTTCTAATTTTTTTCTGAATTTTTGACGTTCGGAAAAATCGGAAATGGCTACCAAATTCGGAAATTTCCGAATTTCGAGGGCCCTACTTTCAACCTCTTTAGTCATCTGTCTCTCCAGAAAGTCTGTCTGCATCATAATTTCTGTTAGTTTATACAAAACAACACGAAAAATATTTTATGGGTTTGGATACAACAAATTTAAATTTACATTTTCGCTGGTAAGAAAATGCACTGGTATAATCACCACAGCAGTACACTGGCGGGTTTTCGTAAACTCGCAGTCTGGTTAAACGCGGTACGGTAATGCATCTTTGCGCTCAGTTTGAAAATGCGCAAACAGATGTAAAACTCGGGTAGAGGTTTAAGCGATACTAGAGTATGTTTTACAGTTCAACTCACGCCCGATAATACGGCGGGAAGGTTAATTATCATAATGAAAAGGCATATTTTCATCTTGGAAATGTTCGACTACAGCGAGAAATTCGGCCAGTCTTCAAAATCCAGTTTGTCACCTTGCAGAAGCCAGACTATTCGTCAATATACCAGTTTGTTACGTGAATCTGGGCGCTAGTTGGCTGGCAGAACAGGTTCTCTTTCAAAACTGATAAAATCCTAAGCAGTGACGCACCGTCCATCCAACTGTCGATTTGCACAACCGATTCCGTCCATTAGGTCATGGGGTCAGAAAAAACAGTCTGAACGTCAAGAGTTTTTGCGAGTTTAGTGAAAACTACGGGGGCACAACTTGTTTTGGTTTGCTTTCGAAAAAGATTGAATAACAGGATCACCTGCGATGATGCCGAATTGACAGAGCGTCCATTAATTGGGTAAACAGAAAATGAAAGTAGAAAAGTCCCCACCTCAGAATAACCAAAACAAAAAATATAAACGAGCTAAGTTATGTAATGATAAAACAGCGGTCAAAGACTGCTCGTCCATGTTCCATTGGTTTCTTCGTGCCTGTTAAGTTTTGCGTTCAGTAGGTAGGTAATACCTGAACCTAAACCTGAAAGCTGGGGTTTTACCTGAAAATTGTGAACTAATATTAGCAATCTGATAATGTTTATTAACATGCCTTCGCGAGAAAGTCAGCTTTGGGACGGCAAGTTGAGTCATCTCAGGGATCTGGCTAAAATTTTCGTCAGCATAAAGTAGGCCACGACCACATCGTACTGCAAACAGGAAACCGTTTTTGGATTTGTCCGGTAAATCTATATCAGTGTAGGAGAAAGTCAAAGTAACATTAATCGACGCAGTCCGTTTGGAAGGTCAAAGTAGGGTGAGAGTACTCTCAGCACTTGCCCAACCCGAAAATTACTGTATTTATTTATACCCTCCAAGCAAAATTGCACCTAACCTAAACCAATTAAACCAAAATTTACCACATAGTGCTGTTTAAAGTAGCCGGGTACTATAATATGGCACTGCAAAATCTGCTCCAAAAATCTGCTCAAAATCTACAAACTAACGGTAGCATGTGAAGTTTGGTCAAATTACGACTTAGTTGTGAAAATAGGTTCTTTACTTACATCAGAACCTCTATGGTGCATTATCCACTGTTTTTCTTCATACAAACAAGGTTTACCACCAAAAATACCGTAACATTTGCACGTTTTGTATCGATAACTGCTCACTTCACAATAAAAATGTGTCTCCATTTATTAAATTTATCCATTAAAACACTTAGTGCCGTTTATAGTACTCGGGATATTATGTATAAATAGTGGGTACTATAAACAGCACTCACTATACGGTACGAGCGAGTGGTTGGAGCGTTGGGAAAGGACCAGCAGATATTCGCTAGTGTTTTGGCTGAGCGTTGGGACAGAATTTGAAATCGTGAGGAAGGTGTATTGATTAGCCTAAGCGTCTCGTCTCATTTTCTGGCGTATTTTTCGATACAGAAGGTTTAACATGCATTTTGCGAGAAAGTCAACTTAGGATGTTCAAGCAACTTTTTTTCTCCGATCCGGCTGGTGTCGAAATATGTTAAAATAGATACCAAACGAACACCAACGGTGCATGTTCGAACATCGGGGACCCCCTAGAACCTGAGCTGTACCCCCTCAAAGTTGGGTCACCAGCCACTTTTTGACCAATTTTTTAGTGTCTGACAGTCTCAACTCAAACGATCACCATTCTCTCATTTCTCTAGATACAGAATTGGTCTGCACATGGTTCGATAGCACCAAGGGTGGCCTTTCTAGTGCTCTACCCCAGGCTTCCGGAACGTACCCAGTTAGCGAGATATTCTCGAAAAACTGAAAAATTTCCGAAAAACACCGCTTCATTTTTTTCCGAAAAATCGTTATAACTTCTGCCAGATATGCGTCGTCCGTTCAATATTTTAGATAATGATGCAACACTAAAGGCCAAACAAAATTAACTATTTTCTCTCTGCGATTTTGGAAGATATGGCCATTTTAAGAATTTGCAAGGAAAATGTATGAACTTTGCAGGCCATAGCAGTTTGAAAGGTGACTCAGTTCAGACATGTGTTGGGCACAGACCCATGCAATTTGCTTCATCTAATGCAGTTTTTCACGCTGATTCTGAAAATGAGAGCTGTTTTTCAATAAGCCCGCTCCCACATGAGTTATTGCCTCCTGGTGCCCTGTCAGTTACGTCATAAGTGACTGATCAAGGAAATGCATGAAATGGCTCCTATTAGGTGTAGTTTTCTTCGCTGATTCAGAATATGACGCTATTTTTGCGGTACAACCACTGGCTCGTGACTTATGGCCTTCTAAAGTTTTATCAATACCCATGGTTTCCGGTGGGGTCATCTTGAAATAGATAATAATTGTTCCGGCACTTTCAAAGGGAATCATGTAACAGTAAATAGTCTACCTGACCTATTTTGAGCCGCTGATTTCAAAAATGACCTTACCTCTCTTCTTCAGGCTCTGGTTTTTATGATTCAGTCATATTGTTGTGTCATAACTGTGGAGGGTTGTATCAGAAAATTGGGTTCTTCCAGGGTAAAACTAGGGTAATTTTTGAAATCAGCGGCTCAAAAAATAGGTCAGGTAGACTACTTACTGATACATGATTCCCATTACAAGTGCAGGAACAATGATTGTCTATTTCAAGATGACCCTCCAGAAACCATGGATGTTGATAAAGCTTTAGAAGGCCATAAGTCACGAGCCAGTGGTTGTACCGCAAAAACAGCGTCATATTCTGAATCAGCGAAGAAAACTACACCTAATAGGAGCCATTTCATGCATTTCCTTGATCAGTCACTTATGACATAAATGACAGGGCACCAGGAGGCAATAACTCATGTGGGAGCGGGCATATTGAAAAACGGCTCTCATTTTCAGAATCAGCGTGAAAAACTGCATTAGATGAAGCAAATTGCATGGGTCTGTGCCCAACACATGTCTGAACTGAGTCACCTTTCAAACTGCTATGGCATGCAAAGTTCATACATTTTCCTTGCAAATTCTTAAAATGGCCATATCTTCCAAAATCGGCATGGCAGAGAGAAAATATAGTTATTTTCGGAATCAGCAGCAAAAACTGCATAAGAAAAACTGCTTTTCAGCACGCTTCTTACTCATGCTAATGAGGAGTGCCACTCGAGAAATATTGTCTGTCAAGAATTTGGAGGTCAATAACTACCGAATCCAGCCGATCCGAGTGCATATTCGGAATCAGCGGGTCAACCTGCATCAGACTGACTGGTTTGTTTTTGATTCTGAGCAAAAATTTTTTTTTCGACAGTCTTCAAATCGCAAAACACCCCCCCACCAACCACAATTTGGATCCGAAATATGTTAATTTTGTTTGGCCTTTAGTGTTGTATCATTATCTAAAATATTGAACGGACGACGCATATCTGGCAGAAGTTATAACGATTTTTCGGAAAAAAATGAGGCAGTGTTTTTCGGAAATTTTTCAGTTTTTCGAGAATATCTCGCTAACTGGGTATGTTCCGGAAGCCTGGGGTAGAGCGCTAGAAAGGCCACCCTTAGAGCTATCGAACCATGTGCAGACCGATTCTGTATCTAGAGAAATGAGAGAATGGTGATCGTTTGAGTTGAGATTGTCAGACACAAAAAAAATTGGTCAAAAAGTGGCTGGTGACCCAACTTTGAGCGGGTACAGCTCAGGTTCTAGGGGGTCCCCGATGTTCGAACATGCACTGTTGGTGTTCGTTTGACATCTATTTTGACATATTTCGACACCAGCCGGGTCGAGGAAAAAAAGTTGCTTGAACACCTTCCCTTATAGCTAAGTTGACTTTCTCGCAAAATGCATGTTAAATAACTTTGAGCTAACGTACTGTACACCGTATTTTTGTGTCATTTTTGAAACAAGATTCTGACAAACATTTCTACCCTAAAAGATTCCATTTGTGCCGATGCCAGGGGCCTACATATACAGTGTAGAACGTTTTTAGACATAAATTATTCATCAGATCATTAACCTTGTACTGTTCAGTCCAGGGTTGTATATTTTTCCGAAAAAAACCTCGGCCTGTTTTTTTCCAGTTTTTTTCTGGTTTTTTTCCGGTTTTTTTCCTAAATCGCGGAAAAAAACTCCAGCCCAAGTTCTGAGTATCCTAGGCTGGTTTTATGATTCCTAACGCTTTCTAGCGCCTTTCTCAGTCTTGTTAGACCAGAAATACACGTGTTACATAGATATAAATCACGAAACAGGCATGAAACAGTGCCTGACAGGTTCCATAAATAACGCTATATGCAAATTTTCTTACAGCAGTTTGCATTTTTGTTTTTTCATGCCAAATTTGGTCTTTTTTGTTGTTTTTCTAACAGTTTTGAGTCAGTATGGCCTATTATACATAGCAAAAGTCCATTTTTTAAACGAAAAATGACGTAAATTAGCTATTTTTAGCTTGAGTTTTTTTCCGCGATTTATGTTTTTTTCCGACCCTTAGGAAAAAAACCGGTTTTTTTCCGGAAAAAAACAGTTTTTTTCCGGTGTTTTTTTCCGACCTCACATCCCTGGTTCAGTCACGTACTGTACGTACGTGTATTTAACCCAGCTATATTTTATCATTGTTTTGTAGGTTTTGTTCGTTGTTGCTCAGTCTGTAATTAATGTCACTGGTATTCTTTGTGTGTTTGTTTGTGTGCGCCAAAGTTACTAATCCTCTCACATGTTATTCTCATTTTCCGACCAAACAAGTTGACTGTGGTAGGACCGCTAGGTACTGCTTTAACGGGTTTCTTCATGCTAAACAAGAGGCGACTGGCTGCGATTACAACAATCTTTGCTATGGCATTGTTGGAAGGTCCTGTCGAGCTCTTCAAACGAATGGTCTTGTAGTCTGCTGCTGTAGTAAATCCTCCTGCAATGACCCCAGTCTGAACCCCTCACTTTTGAACGCCACCACCAAAGCTGCACCACCGAAAACATCTACAACTACAACACCACCACCAGCAACAACAACCACAACAAGTACAAGTACAACAACATCTACAACTACAACCTCAACGATGAGAAGACCAACAACAACAACAAAATCAACAACTAGAACCGCAACAACAACAACAACAACAACATCTACGGCCGCAACACCACCAAGAACAACCTCTACAACAACAACGTCAACCATGTTTGTTTCAAGAAAGAAGAGCCCAGCATCGTCCTCACCATTGTCAACAAGATTTGCAGTAACCAGAAACGCAACCACTACGTCAATCCCGTCTACCCACAACACAACTAACGAAACAAGTACGGAAACAGTGCCAGCCAGAACACCTAAACCAACGAAAAAGAAAGGCTGGATATCGTGGGTGATTCTGCCAATAGGTCTGGTGCTGTTGGCAGGCGCTGTAATCGCTGGGCTGGTATGTACGTGGAGGAAAGACCGCAAAAGACAGCAGAAACACAGGCGGAGGAAGCAAAGAACGGAATCGCGTGCAAAGGCTAAACCTTCCACCCCCACAACCGAAAGTCAACCTAAAGAGAGTCCTGTCCATCAGAAAACTGAAGTTGAACTGACACTACAGCCGACACAGACGGCAGAACAACAAGACTCAACCAAGACCGCCGTCGAACCACCCACCACAAGCACCGGGCTCACTTGACCCCACAGCAAAGCCCAACTCACCCTGATGACTTGTTGATTTTATATTCTTATATGTGTACTGTAACTATGTAAATCTGATCTACAGCCTATGTAGAGTAGCTTCCTTGTTTTCTTTCTACCAGTTTGTGTCTGAAAAATCTAACCATTAAACTTTCATTTTGCTTATAGTCTTGGTTCGGTATTGCATTGACAGCTAAAAAGTCTGCTTTAACAAATGCTCTTGTAACAGTGCAGAAAATTTGGTGCTGAGAATTCCTGCACATCAACATCTAACGCAGAATTTATCGATTTTGGCCGCGACTGTTTGATTGGCCGGTGACAGTAAGAACCACCCTTGGAAGCAGTTCACTGCTCAGGTGAAAGTCCGATTCACTGAAACTCTAGTGAGAGTTGAAGTTGCAGGTGATCGTCATCAATCACCCTGGACAAATCTCCAACGGCTACTCTCCGGTCTTGGACTGTTGTTTGTGTATACTCATACACATTTACCTACCACACGCAAAAATACTCATTGTTTTTTGATTGTGTACTGTATACATACACATACACATACACATACACATACACACACATCCACATACACATTGAAAATTCCGATACACATTTACCATACACAAATAGTGCTCAAAATGTGTATTTTTTTGCATGTGTATTTGATCCATAAAAATCTAAGAAGTATGCAACAAAATTCGAAGATTGAGATGTTTTTGCTGTACTAATAGGAAGTGGATAACATCATAAAGCCTCAAAATGACCCTAATTAACTCAATTTCAATGCTATCCAAGTTTTCAAACAGTGGACTATGAGAGCTTTGATTTTTCTAATATTTTCGCTCAAAATCTGGCCAAAAGATTATCATTTTCAGCACGATGCACATACACATAAATACACAAAAGTACACATTGTGTTTCTGAATGTGTATTATACACAAATTACAATACACATTGGCCAGTGAATGTGTATGTATACGCATACACATACACATGCACATTATGTAAAACCAATACCAAACAAGAGTACATACAGCTTGCATTTCCTGCAAGTTCCAGGAAATCAAGCAGAAACTGGACAGACGCTCTGGAAAGAAGCTGGAGGACTTTCCCAAGGTTCAGCGATTGTTCTTCTGTCTAATGGTCATAGTGGTGGTGTGCTGTTTACACATTGTCAAGGGCTTGGCTTGTTCGTGACTCCAGTGCCCAAATGTCGCCCGCCCAAGCTGCCCAGGGATTTTCGTCCCATTGCCTTACTCAGCATTCTCTCCAAAATGCTCGAACGGCATGTCAAGAAGGTGCTGTGGGTTTTCCTGGGTGGAAAGATTTCTGATTGTCAGTAAGGCATTCGAAAGTCCAGGTCGACCAACGACTGTCTGGCAAACTTTATTAACAGCATAGTTCAGGGACTGGACAGTGCTGCCAAAGTGGCAGGTGTGTTTTTTATGTGAAAGCGGCCTTCAACCAGGTCCCTCACTCTGACCTGCTGTTGTGTCTGCAAGAACGCTACTCCGTACCAGACTGGCTGCTGCATTGGTTGACATCGTATTTGTCTGGTAGGAAGTTTCAAGTTCGTGTTGATGAAGCTGTCTCGTCTGAACGACAGATACCTAGTGGCGTGCCATGCTTAGGGCCTGATCTGTTCTTAGCCTATTTTGCTACTGTGATGTGTCAGTATTTTTCAAACACAGGTAGCTCTTTGTTTTTGTATGCTGACGACTCTTGTATCGTGCGTGCTATTCGTGACAACGCCGATGAGCTGACCGTTCAGCAGGACATTAACCTATTCTCTCAATCCTTCCACAATCCCAAACTTTCTCTCTCTCCAAGCAAAACAAAATACATTGTATTTGGTCTACACACCACTCCTCCTAAACACTCTACCCCACTCCTGCTGAATGAACTCAAGATAGAACAGGTTGAGGTACACAGGTTGACACTCACATAAGATTTGCTGGGGTTTTTTTACCTTGGCTGTACATCACTGACATTAGATTTGCCGGAGCTTTTTGACCTAGGCAGGCTGTACATCACTGACATAGGGTTTGCTGGAGCTTTTTGACCTTGGCTGTACATCACTGACATTAGATTTGCTGGAGCTTTTTGACCTTGGCTGTACATCACAGACATTAGATTTGTTAATTGAATAATGTAAGTTGACCAGGGTGACCTGCTTTAAGGACTTAGCTACTGTTGACTGATGGCTTGAATATTAACTTTCTGTGTTTGCGATTGTCCGTAATAGCCATCAAACAAATTAAGCAAACAGATGTCGAATAGAATAGGAAAGAAAAATGTACTGCGCTCTGGAATACAAATGATTGGCCGCTGAAATGGTTGCCAGAGGCGACTGGTTCAGCGGTTGGTGCCAAAGTACTACTTTCCACGGTTTCTCGGATTTTGACAGAAGTGGCTCACGCCTCTGCAAGACGGTGTGGCTGCTGCTTCTGATGGCATCGTTTTCAGCTATGGTTTTTATGTTGATGGAGGTGGTGTGCGGTACAGCTAATAGGAATGCTTGGACAACCAGTATTTATGAGAATATCAATGACCAAAAAGGTATCAGAGTGTGCAAAAAAACCCTACGGATTTTTTACTATGGCGACCGCAAATCTCAACCGATTTGAATGAATCATTTTTGAATGAAAGGCAAATAAATTCTTGACAATGTTCATTAAAATACTCTGCTTGGTTCCTGAGATATTTGCCTTCAATGGAAAATCAGAGATTTTGGTCATGAACAGCAGCGATTATTATTATTACATTGCACTTGGTGATAAAACAGATTCCTTTCCTACAGCTAAGGGCTAACGTCACGAGGCTTTACTGGTGACACACACACTTGGTTACTTCACCAGTAAAGTCTCATTAGCCCCCAGAAGTAGGAATCTGCTTTATTATGAAGTGCAATGGAATCGCTCTTGTTCATTGCCATAGTCTGTTTTGACTTTGATCGTCAGTATCTCAGGAACTAAGCAGTACCAATCTCAGCAACTTTTATCAATATACTATGCCTCTGCCTATTTCCTGAAATACTGAAGCTCAAAGTCAAAACAGACTTTGGCAATGAACAAGAGTGATTCCATTGCACTTCATAATAAAGCTGATTCCTACTTCTGGGGGCTAATGAGACTTTACTGGTGAAGTAACAGAGCGTGGGTGTCTCACAAGCAAAGCCTCGTGACGTTAGCCCTTAGCTGTAGGAATCTGTTATATTACAAGTTTTATTACCAAGTGCAACGTAATAATAAAATCGCTGCTGTTGTCATTCATTCAGAAAAGATTCATTCAAATCAGTCGAGATTTGTGTTTGCCACAGTAAAAAATCTGCTGGTTTGTTTTTTTTGGCACACCCTGTAAATACATTTTTCTTCAACGTCGATGAGAATATCTTGATTACTGAAAATATTTAAAATCGTTTTAGGTTCAATAGCGTACCCGTTCATAACAATCTGTAACTACAACAGGCTGAAGCAAAGTCTGGTAATGCAATACAACCTAAGTAAAGAGATGATTGATTTTATGGGATTCTTTGCTCCTGCAAGCTACATTTATTCGCATAACTGGAGCAAGAATCTTAGTGTTTTCAAAGAGAAAGCTGTTGAATTCGGCCAATGGAGAGACTCTCACAACTTTTCAAACGTACATGATGTACATCAAGCACTGGGCATGACATGCGAGGAAACTTTGTTACAAGTTGACATTGGAGGATGGTCTCAAAAAATCATTGATAAACCGTGCAATAGTTCTCATCTAACCGTCGATGAGATTATGACAAGAGAATTTGGAAAATGTTTTCGGATTGCGTTAGCAAGAAATGTGCAAATTAAGAGCTCCGGTAAGGTAGAACATGTGTATAGCGCAGCCATCCACAGAACAAACTAATACTAATGCAGTTACAGCTTGCAGCTTGTGCAAACTGTTTGTTAGTTTTAGGAAGATCCTCTTCGATATCAATAATGTTGGGAGCAAATATGAGCGATTATCTACCACAAATTTATAACAATTATTTCGATGAGGGATTCGCTATCCAGACTTCTTTCAAAAGATGGGTAGAAACCGGTAATTGGATTTCTCTGCCAACAGGTAAGCTTATTTATTAGCACCAACTTCATGCAAAATATATACACTGTTTGTGCAAAATAACAAACATAAAACATAATTTTTTCATTCTCCGGATATTGCTTCAAGCAAATATATGTCAAGTTTATGCACAACCTACGTACGTATGTACTACTGTTGTTTAATATCAAAAATTCCGTTTGCGTATGCGTATGCGTATGCGTTGCGTATACGCATTCTGTTAAAAAATGCGTATGCGTATGCGTATACGCATTCAAAAATAAATGCGTATTTTTGCGTATTGCGTATGCGTATTGCATCGTAGTCGAATTTTATGCCTGAAAGTACTGTTTCCAATGTTAAAATAAAGTATATACAGTACCGGAGTTTTCCACTTACAAGACCTGTTCTTATAACTAGAAAATGCCCAAATTTAGGGTCACCTTTTGGCGCCCTTTTGAAGACCATGGTCTTATAACTGGAAAATGTTATTTCGCTTCAAAAAACGGATTTTTGGCCAAACATTAAATTGATCTTGACGTAGATGGTTGTTCCTGGAATTCCTGACCATTTTAACGTTAATTTGTAAAACTTTCTTTGAAAATTTTCAAGGAAATAGTGGTGAAGCATAGCAGAGTACTGTATTGTGTCGAAAACAAAAACCAGAATATCGTGTTTTACATTCGAATGTACTTCTGCCCTTGTTTTCTAACGATAGACAGTTTTTGTTCACTTAAAAATCGTTTACTTTACGTGTTAAAATTAAAAATTGGCCAATTTAACTAAGACCATGGTCTTTTAACTGGAAAATGGATGTCAATGAACTCAGTTTTCTGACCACCTAGTAGAAGACCATGGTTCTATAACTGGAAACAAAAACCTATTAAAAGACCATGGTCTTCTAACTATGGTGGTCTTATAAGCGGAAATCTCCGGTATATATAAAAAATGTCCCATAGCTTTTTCGGCCTTAACTCAAACGTATCGTTCTCAGTCACTTCTTTACCGATTTGGGTCAACTTTTCAGCAAAAATTAACAGCATGGTTGGCTAAATATTCTGCAAGTTTGGTGCGAAAATCCCAACGGAAAAAATTTTTGAACGGAAAAGTGAAAATCATAGTGGTCTGTGTAGATTCAAATTTCCCGCGTAATTACGGCGCTATCGCTTAGATAGTTGTAATGATCGGGCGGACATTTGGTCATAACATATTCAGAGGGCAGCCCTCTGGCTTAAGGGGCACTAAAATTGGGGAATTTTAAAAATTCACGAAAAGTCGATTTTTCCTTCAAAAACGCAGTTTTCTGCGGTGTCTCACTTACACTTCCAAAAGTTATTCAATTATAGGATTATGCAAACTTATGCAGTACAGTTGTAATGCTAGTGCTGCATCGAAAAGACAGTGAAGACAAGCAGAGTGTTGTTTCTGTCCCGATTGACTCCTCTAGCAGGACTCTTAAGGACATACTGTAGGAAATAACGGCGAATTTTTTTATTTTCCACCTTACTGATTGAATTTGCCATAAAAATCTTGAAGATAGGAAATTTGCGGCTAAACTTGCCTGAAACATGTGTGCATGAGTTCTTTACGAGCCCTGAAAATTTCCCCAATTTTAGTGCCCCTTAAGCCAGACCCAGAGGGCTGCCGTCTGAACATGTTATGACCAAATGTCTGCCCGATCATTCCTGCAACTATCTAAAGCGATGCGCCCTAATCACGCGGGAAATTTGAGTTTACACAGACCACTATGATTTTCACTTTTCCGTTCAAAAAAATTTTTTTCCGTTGGAATTTTCGCACCAAACTTGCAAAATATTTAGCCAACCATGTTGTTAATTTTTGCTGAAAATTTCAGCCAAATCGGTAAAGAAGTGACTGAGAACGAAACGTTTGAGTGAAGGCCGAAAAAGCGATGGGACATTTTTTTATCAATACTGTATATTCAATTTTTTAGAAAAGACAGAAAACCACTGAATGTGTGGGTTATTAGCCTGTTTTTCGTAGGTAAATAAAAAATAGCTTTGCTTTTTACAAGTGACCTTGCCAAAACGCACATAAAACTGCTATTTTCAAGGCTCCCAGCCTCTCCGATCCGATCTGGCGGGGGGGGTCGTACAATGTACGGCCCTACAATCAGACCTGCACGGTCCATTTCGTTACCCCTTATATCGTCATCTCGGACGTTTGCCCTTCTTTCACTGCCAAGCCACTCAAGCCATGCTGTTGGGCGCCAGGTACTAAGAGAGTGCCTGGCGTGGTGACGTCATGGTGCTGACAGCTCCCAGCGGCCGCCCCGCCGAGGAGGAGTAAACCGGCATAGGCCGTAATGCTGGTTTCTCAGACGGCTCCTGACGTCGTTGATCTTCCCTCCAACGCGGCATGCTTTTAGGAGCGGCTTTCGGTGCAACGGCAGATCCAGTTGGTTCCCATTTTACCTACTCACTGTAACCAGTTTTCGGTGGCCTGGGTGGAGCGTTGTGCGGACGACCAACTCTTTGCAGCAAGAAACTTGCCACGCCGAGAGGATGAACCACTACAACCACTAGGGATGCAGCGGCCGCCGTGACTCAGAGGCAGCGAGCTACCCACTGAGCCACTGACGCGGCTTTTCTCCCAGCCTCTAAACAGTATAGTATATACGCATACGCAAAAATACTCAAATGCTATCAAAAATGCGTATGCGTATTGCGTATCCAGATGTAAACGCGTATGCGTATGCGCATTCTGATAAAAATGCGTATTTTTGCGTATTGCGTATACGCAAACAACAGTAGTATGTACTGAAGCTGTACGAAAATATACTGTACGGTTAGAGTTATGTTCACGAATAGTATCCATGTTTTGTGAAACAGAGTGAGGTTAATTACATATTTAGCTGTATTTGAGACAAAACTAGCGATTTGTGACCATTCTTAACGCAAGACTGCGAATTCTTAACGTTTTTCAATACCAAGTCTAGCCAGACCGCTCCCCTACAGTATTTAATTTAGGAACAGAGCCGCCAGCGGATGGCGCCGGACCACCCAACCCCATCGGCAGATGACCTGTTAAATGTATGTGTTATTATTAAGATCATGTTTAGGGTTCCACACATTCATAGCCATGCAAAAGACTAAAAGAGAAATGGTCAAAACGGCAACTACCATAACGGAACCGAGTTGTGTACAAAATACAACGCTAAGGTTTTTAAAAGGTAATTTGTCAATAATTTCTATGAAACGTCATGCCACAAAACAAAGTCCTCGATTAGGGGCTAGGGCTTACAATTACATATTTTAAGAACCTAACAGGGTCCGCCAAAAAAAACAACCCAGCAGATTTTTCGCTGTAGAAACCGCAAATTTCAACCGATTTGAATGAATCCTTTTTTAAATGAAATATAGATAAATCCTTAAAAGACTGCTGAAATTTTCATTAATTTACTCTGCTTAGTTCCTGAGATATTGACTCTCAAAGTCAAAACAGTCATGTTAGCAGTGATCAAGAGGGATTTTTTATTATTCTTCACTTCGTAATAAAACGGATTCCTGTTACTGCTAAGGGCTATTGGTGACTGCTAAGGGCTATTTTACTGGTGACACAGAAACTCGGTTTACTTCAACACTAAAGTATCATTAGCCCCAGCAGTAGGAATCTGCTTTATTATGAAATGCAACGGAATCGCTCTTGTTCTTTGCCATAATCTGTTTTGACTTAGAGGGCAAATATCTCAAGAACTAAACTGTGAATCTCAATAAAAATTACACCAATCTTTGAAGAATTTATCAGTCTATCATTTAAAAAAGGATTCATTCAAATCGGTTGAGATTCGTGGTTGCAAAAGTAAAAAATCTGCTGGTTTCTTCTTTATCACTCTAGTTCATTGCCAAAATCTCTGTTTTGACTTTGAGGACAAATATCTCAGGAACTAAGCAGGCTACCTTAATAAACGTTACATCAATCTTTCAAGAATTTATTTATCTTTCATTTAAAAAAGGATACGTTCAAATCGGTTGAGAGTTGCGGTTGCTACAGCAAAAAATCGGCTGGGTTGTTTTTTGCGGACCCTAGACGACATCTGTATAGACCCATGGCCTTGCATCCTTGATCTTGAGAAAGAGAACCGTTTTGTTATAGCTCTGAGAAGAGAGCTACTATACATGTATGCAGTTTAGACTACGAATACACGAGAATCGGCTGTGTGGAGGAGTGCCAAGCGCACTCTACCACCAGCGTGTGCAACTGCAGTGCCTTCTACCAACTAGATACTTACCAAGTATGCAAGTTGGAAGACCTGACAAATTGCCGCGAAAGGTCTGATTACACGTTTATTTAACTTTTCTGTTGAGCAGCTATGTAAATTTTGGTTTAAGATATCTAGAAAATACCAAAATCCTGATGGAGTACAGTCGCAATTTGAGAGCCTGCGTTGAAGGCTGTGCAGAGGCCTGTACAGATTCCAATATAGAAGTGAGCACCTCTCTCAGCAAGTTTCCAACTGCTGTCCAAGCTAAACTGTTGGTTGATTTGGGGCTTGAACATATGTCACTGCAAGAAATGCGTAGCAACTACGCTGCTGTGGACCTCTACTACAAAACTCTGTCTGTCAAGGTAAGTCTGTCATGTTCTTGCCTTTTAGACAGGCCCACCATTCGTGCGGATTTTAGACGACAGAAGTGCACGATTAGGTTTAGGTTAGATATATTTTCGCCCAAACACAGAAAAAGAACGCAATACAAATGTTGGGCGCGGCATACAGACTACCACGTATGGTCTTATGCTGCCGAAGTTAGGTCAAAGATAGGCAGGCTACTAATTCTTTTTGTAAACAGACTAAGAGAATTTGAATTGACAACTTCACTAGGTAAAGTATTCCATAGCCGGATGGTTCTGACTGTGAATGAGAAATTTGTACAGTTGAGGTTTTTCTTTAATTAAACCCGGTAGATACAGTTTCTTATTATGACCCCTTGTACGCATGGTTTTAGCCCATTCAAAATAGCCTTCATGATTCTATGATTAGGGGCCGTCCATAAACTACGACGTTCAATAATTTAAAATTTTGGACCCCTACCCCCTCCCGACCTTTTTCGACTTTTTCAGCACCCCCCTAAAAAAACTACAATGTTTTTCACTGACACCCCCCCCCAACTAAACTTGGTACAGTCTCCGACAATAGAAACCGTTCGACCTACAATCAGACATGGGCAAAGGGGGTTGAGGGGGTTGACCCCCTCAGGCTCCGATCGACCCCCATCAGACCGCCGATAGATACCCTCCTCACGAATCTTTAGATAGAATTTTATATAGAAAAATATAATACAAGTATGCCTACCTACATTAGGTGTAAATGAGTTCGGAATAGCTTATTTTAACCTACAATGTATTTTAGCGAAAAATAAGCCTAAAAACCTTGATTTTTTAAAATATCGGACTTTTTGGCTTACCATCCCCTCAACCACCAACCCCGGCCGCTACCCACTCAGGATTTGAAAATTAACCACCCCCTCAGCCGAAATGCTGGACTATGTCTGCCTACAATCAATATGAACACATTTTTGACATCTCCAAGGTTTCTAGAATTTAGTTCACTGAAAAAATCGTATTCAGCTGAACTGCAGAAAAGCTCATTTTTCGTTGCGTAAATTAGCATTACCAGGGAACGTTGCGCAGATTAGGCTATCCAATAGTACAGAGTTCGGGTCCCTCTTACTGTGGAAAACATATATGTTTTATGTATATGTTTTAAAACATAAATATGTTTCTTTTTTGGGAAACATATATGTATATGCATCCAAATATGTTTACAGTTTCAAATATGGTTTATGTATATGTTTCTGGGGTCAATATGTTTTCAAAAACATAAACATATTATAGCAGTAGGCGTACCTTAAACTTTACTACTGTATGCTGCATCGGTACTTTTCCTGGAGGTCTCAATATGTTTCAAATAAACATAAAACATGTTGAAATGGTTTACTGCATATACAGTTTAGTGTTTAGGTTTTTCTGTTTCATTTCTTTTCTTTCTTACTCTATGCCAACTTTTGTCTACTTTTCAAAGTAGTATTCTTCTCTCACGCATAATCTATTTTCTGTATAGTGCAGGCAGATACACACACATTGCGCAAAAAACGTATTACGTTGTAGCTGTTCCTTCAGCTTCTGCAGTGTTGAACCTGTGTTCTCCTTGGTAGCAATTGCTCAGGGTCAGCACGGTCAGTGCTACCGTATAGGTGCCAATGTGACAAAATACGAAATGTTTCTTAAGTGTAGTGTTATCGCGATTTCTTTTTTGATTACTGTAAATTTATTTGATTTTATTGTTTCTCCAGCTCTAGATTGCGCAGTTTTTGAGCTACAATCAAAAATAAGCGTTGAAAATATATATATGTTTTATGTTTTAAAATATGCACATATTTGAATTTCAGAAACATATGACTATATGTGTTATTAATATGTTTCTTTTCTGGAAAACATATATGCATAGTTATATTAATATGTTTTAAAAATTTCGATATTTTCCCACTGTAGTCCCTCTATGAGGCAAAAATCACTCCGACGCTCCATTCGCAAAAAACTAAAAATTTCGATCATTTTTGAAATATACATACTTTAGAAAGTTGTTAGTTTTCAGGTGGTGCAACGGTTCGAACGCATGCCGATCGAACAAATAATCAGCAACATCGGAGGACAGCTGGGTCTGTGGGCGGGAGCCAGTATCCTAAGCGTAGCTCAGCTGCTGATCTACATCTGCAAAACTGCGTTCAACTGGCTCGCTCCGAAGCAAACTGCAACCGACTCAGAAAGGAATCACTCAGTTAAGACAGAGAAGTTTGCGGTGTATACCATAACACTGAACCACATCCATGACCAACCGATTACCATTTTAGAACGACTTTTAGTTAACGAACGATAACTTGTTACCTATGGCGGAAAAACTGCAGTGCATACAATGTAGGTAATTGTGTAAATAAAAGGGTTTTCACACACTCAGGTGAGAGGGACGGCAGAATCATGTGTATGTATAGGGTTGGCTTGGCTAATACTAATGTCACGAGTCAGGCTTCTGTTAACGGGCCGTCCATAAACTTCGACGTTCAGAAAGGGGGTGGGGGTTACATGGTTGAACGTCGAATAACGTCGGGAGGGGGTGGGGTCCAAAATTTTGAATTTTTGAATGTCATAGTTTATGGACGGTCCCTAAACATGGATTTTATGCACTCAATTGCACTCAGGTGATGAGCTCTACTGAATTGTCAGTGATGCAATGATCAGGTCAAAGAGATCTAGCGAATCTAGCAATGTCAGTCAGGTCAGGGATTCACGGCCCAGAGTTAAACAGCTCTCGTGAATCTAATGTCAGTGATGCGCAGCCGCCCAGGTAAAAAGAATCGGTATCAACCTGGGCTGGGAATTTCTAACAAACATGCGTATGCAGACAGTATTCTGGAGTTGTTTTAACAAAACAGAACATTAGATCTGCTCTTGCATAAGAAGTATTGATACATTGTACATCGGTTGTTCGTATTTGGCCACACTTTATCCATAGCAAGAAAGAAAGCAAAGAACAGAGCATACCGGCCGGAGGCATTGTGGGCCGACTCTTAGCGCGTGTCACCCTCAACAAACAGAGGTTGAGTGGCCGGGCAGGTTCTATTCTCGTCCAGTCGGCGACCGGTCTCAGCCCCTTCCCAGTCAGCTTTAGCCTGCACTAGCTTTTGCGCTAAAGCCCAGCTAGCTTTTCGCGTCGACGCTTATCCTCTGAAATTGCAGCCATGGGAGAGGACGTAAGTTAGACGGAATTTAGGATTGGAATATTTTAAAGACGACTTTAGGACGACACCGGAACCAAGCACAAATGGACTCTGGAACAACTGAAGGGGGGCTCGACTATGATCAACCCTCAAACTGGAACCAACAAATTCGCCTCTCAAAAAGGAATGACCGGAATAGGTCAGCCCAGATGGAATCTGTACATTTCCAAAGACCTTGGGTAATCTCTTTTCCTACGTAATTTGCTAATTTGGGTAAACATACGCACTGATGGCTCTATTTTCAACTTCTCATTTTCAAAATTCTGAATAGGAATAAACAAAAGGCATTCTGAGTATAGTGCAAACGCCACCAACATACAATGCTAAAAAAGGCTAACAACCTACAAAGTCGGTTGCTTCAGTTTTATTCCCCCGGATCGCAAAGGGGAAGACATACTGAGAACCCAATGTGGCACTAATAAATTCGCCAGCCAGAAAGGAATGACGGCTGTGGGCGCAATTCGACCGCAAGTTGGCAGGGTCAAACTGAAAGAAGAGTGGACTCAAGGAGAAAAAGACCGCACCGCCGAGAAATTCATGCCCAAGCAAGCCGGAGACTTTGGACTGGCCAGCCAGGGCGGCCAAGAAGTAAAAAACCATTCTCCGCTTTTTTAAGTGTAAACAACGCTCCACTCTACGTATGCTGTATAGGTAGTGATGGGTAAACGCCGACTTCAAACAACGCAAGTGCTCGGTAGACTGCCGCACGATCGAAAAAGTCATGCCATTGTTCCCTATCAGAGCGGTACGCAGTAGCTATTTCGCTTTGAGTCAGAGAATTTTGAATTTTGTTCAGGAACCAACATATTCGCCAGTCAACTGGGAATGGCCGATCCGCCCGGTACCGGAATGCAACGTCAGGCTACGCGAGAAGTGGAAGGAATGACTTTCACGTACAACTACTTGGCAGATTAAATTTGCATGTTGTTAGGGCACAAAAAATTTCAGCGAAGAACAACTACGAAAAGGAGGCGAATTTACGCCCTGGTATTCTGGTCTAAACAAATTTGCAAGTCAAAAGGGCAGCGGCGGCTTTTTGAAAGTTCGTGATGTACTGCCGCACATCAAGGTAACGGAATTATTCCAGCCTCACGTGTTTTAGCTCTGCATCTATTGTATTCATGTTTCTTTCCTGACTGTTGTTGTTCCGTAAACAGTAAGCCTCAGAGGATGAATTAGAACTAGAGTGCGAACAATACGTGAAAAACCCAATACCCCAATTTCCTGCATAGCTGGGCTAAAAATAGCATTCAGTGTAGAGATGCGCACGGGCCGGGGCGGCTCGAATGTCTAAACATTTGTGTTAAAATACAGAGCATTTTTGTATTTTCTTGCGACACCAGTATAGTTCAATATATTCCTTTTTTTGTAAGGTATTTTGTATTTAAGGTACTCCAATATTCTGACAAATTAACGAATTCTCGACTTCATTTTCTTGGATTTTGCTAGAAAAATAACGTATATTATCATTGAAAGATCAAAACTGCGTCTCAGTAAGAAAAACAATGAAAAAAGCTGAAAACCGCTAAACTTGGCTCATTTGGGCTTAGCCGATTATTTTACTGAAAAAAAGCGGGCTGGGCCGGCGGGTCAACTGACAACCGCTAAATTTGGAAAAAACAGTCCGGGCTGGGCCGAAAATTCCGGCCCGAGCGCATCCTTAGTTCAGTGAACAGGTGTACGCCGGATTTTTTTCCACTGGAATCGAACTGAAATTTTGCAGAGGCAGCCAACCAGGGCAATAAAATTTTCAAAAATAGCATTTAAAAGTCATTCTTAGTGTAAAATTAACAGTTTTAGTACTTGAAATTCGTAATTCGGTCGTGTTTCATATTTTCGATGAATTATTTTCATAATACGACCGCAAACGGTGCGTGCAGTCACCCCCAGAGCCCTGGGTACGTACATTGTACGGTACTGGTCTGGTACAATCTGTATCCTTAGAAATGGCAAATTTTTATTTCAGATAAGAACAAGTAAATTAATTAGTGATGTAATATTTAGAAAAGCGGACATTATATGAATTTATACTAACTTTTACTTAACTAACGCAAAAACAGCTTTCTAAACCTAATCATCAAACAAACTTTTCGATTTTTCTAGATCAATTTTCAGGTCAACTTCCATATTTTTTCGGTTTTGACGGGTTCCAATTAGTATTGGGAGACAAAAAGCCCAATACCAGTTTGCATTCCAAATACAAATTTCTGGGAAACGTTGTAGGGCGGTAAAGAAGTAGAAGACGAATCGAAACGAATGGCAGGAGAAGGAATCGTGAGAGCGCAGAGCGGCACCAACAAGTTAGCCAGTCAGAGAGGACAGGGCGGTTTCGGCACCATTCGAAACACTACCCCCAACACCAAGTGGAAACGCGAGTGGTACCTTTTCCTTCTCCTGCCCACCCCTTTCGACCCTGCATGTTATGTGGCCCTACCCAGACATGGGCTAGCATTTTCAATGCCTGAGGGGGCTCAGGGTACGGTAAGCCAGAACGTCCGATTTTTCGGCTAAAGTCAAGGTTTTTAGGTTATTTTTCGTTAAAATAGGTATTCTGAGCTCATTTACAGTTATTCTAGGCATGCGTTTATCATAACTATCATAACTTCCTATACAAAATTCTTCCAAAAAATTCCTGAGCGGGTAGCGGCTGACCCCCTCAGCCAGCCCCCCTTTGCCCATGTCTGCTAGCTCCTACCATACCTCGAGTCATACATGCAACAGGTCATCCGCCCAGGGGAGAGGGTTTGGGGTGTCCGGCGCCGG
The DNA here is from genome assembly GCA_030248155.1 of Sabatieria punctata. Lineage (NCBI taxonomy): Eukaryota > Metazoa > Nematoda > Chromadorea > Araeolaimida > Comesomatidae > Sabatieria > Sabatieria punctata. The sequence goes on from JASANB010002282.1 coordinate 43,829, forward strand.
CTGGGGGTCTGAGCCCAAATTCTAGGGATGGGGTGGGTATTGAAAACCGCTGAAAAATCGTAAAAAATCGCAATTTTGGGCTACAAATCACGAAAAAATCGCCAATTTGGGCTGAAATACAGCTGTTTTACAGGCATTTGTAGCACCTTCAATGTCTGAAATACTAAAAAATTGCACAGAAAAATCAGAGGGGGGTCGGGAAAATCGTCTAAACTGGTCTAAGTCGGATGGGACAGACCCCGGAGCCCCCGTTACATGCATGCCTTGCCTTGAGTGAGTTTTGCTCATGATGCCGTTCGACTGATTCGTGTACTTTTAATTAAGAAACGCAAACAAACGTAAGCATAAATTGTAGGATAGAAGAATGGCAGGAGGCTTACAAGGAGTGGCGCGAACACGTACTTACACACGCAGATCCCGAACAGCTGGAACAACTACCGGAACCCGGAACTCTGCCGCCTGGAGTGGTACGATAGTTGCTCATAGAAAGCAAATTGAAACCAAAATTTCTGCTTCATGGGTATTGTTTAGAAACTGTCGCCAGTAGCCTCGCAAGACCAAGGGAAAGGTGAAGAGGTAAACAAACCACAGTCAGGCACTTAACCCCGTTTACGGTACTCGCACCATGAGGTGCCGGTACCATATATGGTACCTCTCCCTTCGAATTGGTAACTGTACCGGTACCATATATGGTACCTCTCCCTTCGAATTGGTAACTGTACCGGTACCATATTTAATGTGTAGGCGCGGTGTTGTCAAATACGTAGAGTTTATTTACACCGGCGCGTACGGAAACACTCGAGTAGACTGCAACATCTGGGGCCCGGGGTTCTCAGCTAGACACTCATGCATCATTCATTATCTATGCTGGCATGCAAAGCTGTGTACAAAGAGGCGGAAGCTCTATAGCGTAGAACCCCGTGTGGGCAGACACACTACCACCCTCCCCCCTAAGAAAGTGAAGTTAAGGGGATGGTGTGAAGCGATCGGGCGGTTGACCGAAGTTAGGCCGAGTTGAACGGCGCGGTACGAATGGGACAGGCTCGTGCTCCGGCTCAACGTCTACAGTAACCCATTGTCTGTCCGGGCTGTAATAACGTTTTAACCGACGCGCGCTCCAAGTCTGGCCGTCAGACAGGCGGTAGGTATAGCGGCCCAACACGTCAACCACCGTAAGCGGCGCAGAGAAAGGCGAGCGGCCTTTGCGTACCTGCGGCAAGCGAACGAGAACGCGATCACCTTTTTGGAAGCGGCCGCGATGCAGAGCTGGCCTAGGTGTGGACTGTTGCTGCGGCGGCAGGGTTTCAGAGGCCGGCGGTTTCCGATGCAAAACGGGCTCGTAATTCATACGCAGCTGGCGGCCAAGAAACAGTTCAGCCGGGCTCTTAGCATCGGGCAAGGCAGGGGTTGCACGGTACTGGAACAGCAGTTCGCGGATACCCTCCTCCCAAGTAGAGCGAGCAGCGGCGAAAGCTTGTACGCCATGTTTGAGAGTCCGATTAAAAACCTCTACAACGGCATTTTCCTGCGGGTTGTAAACAGCAGTGCGTAGATGGCGAATATCGCGCTCAGACAGAAATGCAGTGAATTCGTGGCTAATGAACTGCGGTCCATTGTCACTCACCAGTTCATCCGGATTGCCATAGCGAGCAAAGAGATCCGAAAGCCAGCTTAGGATGCGTGTGGAGGTTGTAGTTCCTGTTAGTAAGACCTCAGGAAAGCGAGAGTAATGATCCACCACAGCAACAACATAGCACTGATTTGTCGGCGCCACCTCAAAGGGTCCAGAAATGTCAATCCCCACGCGCTGCCAAGGCTTAGCCGGCAGCGTTACCTGCGCAGCGGGCATGGCGGGCGGCGGCGTAGATTTCGCACTAGCTTGACATGCAGCGCAATGTTTAACCATGTGGTGGGTGTCGCGGTCCATACCCGGCCACCAGAAGGTTTGGCGCAACTGGCGCTTCATGCGAACAATGCCGGGGTGACCTGCATGTGCCAGCTGCAGTAAGCGTTTTCTAAGAGAGGCAGGCACGACAATGCGGTCGTCCTCGCGAGTCAGAAATCCGTCTTCAAGTGAAAGCGCGTCACGAATCTGAAAATAAGGCAGTAATTCGGCAGACAAAGCGCGTTTGAGCGGCCAAGATGTGCGCACGTAGGACGCGAGCGTTTGCTGTAAGGGGTCGGATGTGTGCGCATCACGAACAGCAGAAAGCGGCAGTCCATGTGCATCGAGGCGCTTTACAATGAGCGCATCTGGAAAATCGGCAACAGCGAGCTGCTTGGCTTTTAGCGCGAGCCGAGATAATGCATCTGCAACACAGTTTTCAGATCCTTTCCGGTAGACAGGAGTGTAGTCGAAAACGGAGAGACGTTCGGCCCAGCGAACGTATTTACTTGACTTGCGTTGATCAGCAGAAGGACTGGCAAGCAGTTTCTGAAGTGCAGAGTGATCTGAGCGTAGAGTGAAATGCTGGCCAAGCAGATACTTCTCAAAATATTCACAGGCCCAAACGGCGGCCAAAGCTTCGCGTTCGCCAGCAGAATAGTTTCGTTCACGGGGCTGTAAAGTATGTGATGCGAAGGCAATTGGCACTTCACGGCCGTTTTGAACTTGGCTAAGAACGGCGCCAATCCCAACATCAGAGGCGTCAGTAGACAGAAAGGTAGGACAGCTGGGATCGTACACATAAACTCGCAGCTTGTCAGCAACCATGCGCTTGAGTGTATCAAAAGATCGCTGGCACAGCTGGTCCCAGTGAAAGCGAACGTTTTTGCGAGTTAAGCGACGCAGGGGCTCTGTGTACGTAGCAAGGTCGGCCAAAAAATCGCTGTAATAATTGACCATACCCAGGAAGCTAAGCACCTGTTTCTTAGTTGTCGGGCGCGGAGCGTGAATAATGGGCGCTAGATTCTTCGGGTCGGGCTCGATTCCATCAGCCGAAATAGTGTGGCCCAAGAACTGGATTTTAGGTTGGCCGAAAACGCATTTTGCCACGTTGAGCCGAAAATCTTTAGCAGCCAACCGTTGCAACACAGCGCGCAAATTAGCGTCATGCTCCTCCCTGTTGCGACCAAACACGATGATGTCGTCCATGTAAGGGAGAGCTCCAGAGCAGCCGGCAAGCGTCTGGGCAATTAGGCGCTGGCAAACAGCGGCAGAGTCTTTGAGACCCATCGGAAGACGCTTGTATCGCCGCAAACCTTGATGCGTAAGCGTAGCGGTCAAATCGCGACTAGTAACAGCGAGCATAATGTGAAAATATGCAAGGCGAATGTCGAGCGTTGAAAAGCAGGTAGCGCCTTTAAGTTCCAGAAATAACTCCTTGATGTTGGGCAACGGATACCTGTCTGGTATGACAAATTGGTTGAGGGAGGTCAAATCCGAAGTGATGCGATAAGTACTGTCTGGTTTGGCTACCGTAACCATTGGATGTTGCCACTCCGCTTTGTCAACAGGTTCCCATACATCGTTGTCATCCAGTCGTTGCACTTCGCGCGCGACGGCTTCTCGACGCGCAAGCGGCACTGGACGGAGTTTTTTAGCGGCCGGAACAGCCTTCTCTGACAAGACGATTTTGTGTTCGTAGTCTGGGAAGCAACCCAACTTCTCCGAAAGCAGCACAGAAAATTCGTCTTCAATAAGGCGCGTGTAATCGGTCGTGACCAGTCTAATCTCAGGCGCTGAGTTAAATTTGAGCAGCTGCAGCGGCACAATGAGATTTTTTCCTATCACTGGCGAGCATTGGTCACTTGTCACGTAGACGCGAACAGACTGAGCGCGGCCCCTAATTACGACTTTGGCGCTGAAGTAACCCAGAAGTCCGTGAATGGGCGAGCCATCGAAATTTCGCAATGGTGCACGCAGCTTTTTGAGCGGCTTATCCAAAAAATGCGCAGTATACAAAGCGTGCGTCACAGTAGTGGTGTCCGAACCACTGTCTAGCTCAGCGTCAATGCGAACAAAACCTTCGCGACCGTGAATAAACATAGGGCATGCAAAATCCGAAAGCGGCTGCGGCTCGGAAACTTGTTGCCTAGGCTTGCGCACTCGCTTAACACGCTTTTGCGGGCCTTTTGCGCTGGCGGCGGGCTGCTCCTTCTGCTTAGTTAGGCAACAGCGCTCAAAATGACCAATTTTGCCGCAAAAATCGCAGGTTTGCTCGCGAGCAGGACAGTCAGCCGACTTATAAGCGTGCGTCGTTTTACCACAACCCTGGCAGGGCCTGGGCTGGCCTGTCAATGCGGAACTAGAGCTTTTGCGAGCCTGACCTTTCGAAGTTGGTGGTCTATTGCCCGAACGCTTACCCCCTTTTGAATTGGATTGAGAATTGGTGGTGCGAGCTGCTCCCACTTTAGGCGACACATCCATTTCACTGTAATCAATAGAAGCGGATTCGTGAGCAGCCACAATTTGCATGAAAGCTTGCAAGTTCAATTCGTTTTCTTTCAAGAGGGCTTTCTTGGCGTCGGGATGACGACATCCAACGGCCAGTTGAGTCGCAAGTTGCTCGTTTTCCTGCGCACCGAATCGACAATCGACGGCAAGAGAACGCAGTTCTGTGAGAAACTCAGCAGCGGTTTCGTGAGCTCCTTGCATGCGCAAATGAAAGTCATGCCGAGCGCGAACAATGCTGACCGGCTTGTGGAAGTAGGTTTGCACAGCGGCGCTAAAGTCAGCGTAGGGCGTCAACGCGATGTCAGCCACGATCGGTTGATTGCCAAATTGTCGGCCACCTTCGTCTCCAAGCAGTTGGAAGAGGTACCGATTTTTTCGAGTGTCCGTCATTTGCTGTCCTGCAGGCATGGAGTCCTCTGCCAGGGCCAGAAAATTCGAGAAGCGGTGAAACCAGGGTCGGAAAGCGGGTTGTGCCTCGGTGGGCGAGTCCCAGTAAGACCGGATCTGAGAAAGCCGCGGAAGACGAGCATTATTCTCAGCAGCCATTATGAGAACAGAGTCCGCTGTGGTTCCGGATCCAAACCCAAATCGCCAAGTAATGTGTAGGCGCGGTGTTGTCAAATACGTAGAGTTTATTTACACCGGCGCGTACGGAAACACTCGAGTAGACTGCAACATCTGGGGCCCGGGGTTCTCAGCTAGACACTCATGCATCATTCATTATCTATGCTGGCATGCAAAGCTGTGTACAAAGAGGCGGAAGCTCTATAGCGTAGAACCCCGTGTGGGCAGACACACTAATATTGTACGGTACCACTACATTCAAATTTCGTACCATATATATGGCACAGACATCAATGGTCATGTTTAGGGGTACCGTATATGGTACCACCACAGGCCTGAACGTAGGGGTACCATATGTGGTGCCACTAAGCTAAGTACCGGCACCTTAAATGGTGCCAGTACCATAAACGTTAAGTGCCTGACTGAACGAGTTATCGAAACTAAAGGTGGTTTGTTTGAGCCGGGCACTTTTACAGGAAATGGAAGCGGAAGAAGAGGAAGAGGAGGAGGAGGAAGAATAAATTTCTATCCACTGAAAATCAATATTGGCGTAGAAACTAGAATCCCGTGCCTTCATCTGTCTATTCACTAACTAAACTAGGGTTACGTCTGGTTTTGGGGCGTCTTTAATAATAAAAGTTGTCAGTATTAATATTTTATCCTTCGATTCAATTCAATTCAACCAATAACAACAACAGAGACGTTCGAAAAGGCTCTTTCCTAGGCTTTGACGGCGTACTTTCGCGGCGCCCAGCATCGCATTTTGGTGCGCTGTTTGCAGTTGCGCAACTCTCGCTCGTGCTTTGTGAACTCTCGTCGTTTGGCGCGCGTCTTCTTGTAGCGCAAGTCCAACGGTTTGTATTTCTTGCCCTAAAACTCTACCAATTCAATCTCTGGATTGTCATTATTTTCAGAGATTGTCGGCACAGTTGGTGTAGTGGTTTAGGCCGCAAAGCCGCTGTGTGCGTGCCATGGGCGCCACGCAAGTTCGTCCACTTGGTGGGCCAAGTTCCTTGCCGCAAACAGTTCGTGGTCGACACAAAGCCCAACCCAGACCCCCGAAAGCTGGTGACAGCGAGTAGGTAAATGGGAACCGACTGGAGCTGCTTAAGCACCTAAAGCTACAATAGCAACCAACCAGGCATGAGTTCGGACAAACGGGAACTCATGCTAACTGGGACAGTTACAGTCATGTCTCGTTAATCCGGATTTTCGCCTTCCGGACAAGATTAGGCCAGGTCCCAATTTTCCCCCATGTTATATGACTCGTTAATCCGGATCCGGATTCGTTAATCCGGACAGAAGATTTTGGGTCCCAACTTTGAAATTTGTATGGTAAAGTGATTCGTTAATCCGGATTTGGTTAATTTTGGCAAAATCCATGAGCAATTTTTCAATTCAGGTGTAAATTTTCAATTGAATAATGCTTTTCGTTGAGTCAGAATCATATATGGGCCGGGGGGTAGGGGGGTATACCCCTCCCCCTCGGTCGGCCATACCCCCCTCGGCCGGCCATACCCCCCTCCCCCACCCACCCCCCTCCCGGAAGGAGGAAATTTTCGCTTATTTAAGGCAAAATAGACGTTTTTTGGCCTTTTTTCCGGGGGACCCCCCCAGGGTCTCAACCCACCCTCTACCCCCCCTCCGGATTTTTCCGGCCCATGTATGGTCAGAATGTGATTATTTTTGCCTGTTTAGGAGCTACAATCAGCTGAAATAAGTTTTTGGGTTTTAAGTACGTAGAAGGTACAGCTGCAGAATCTCATATGCAACTAACGAAAAGCTGTCATTTAGGCGTTTCACCCGAAAAACAGTGTTTTAGCTTTAATTCGTTAATCCGGAAATTCGCTAATCCGGACAAAATTGGCCGGTCCCAACTTGTCCGGATTAACGAGACATGACTGTACCATTGAACTGAGACTGACACCGAGCATGTGTGCCGGCTAGTAGCGAAGGCAGCAAAGGAAGGGAAGGACATGGGTGTGTGTGATGGCCCATAAACGGCCTAACGCAGGGGCTACGGCTCCGCCCGGACAATCCCATCAGTAGTACCTCCCGTGAGACTGGCACGCTAATTAGCATAATTTGCTCCGCAGAGTCACGCCCAGTAGAGTGGCCTCGAGTTTAAACTCGTTTAAACTCCAGGCTGCCTCCTACGCAGTCTGCGGTTTCCGCTTCTGCGGAAGGCTAGAGTGAGTGTGCCCCCAATTATTTGGAAGTTGGCAAGCACAAATAAAAAGGCACTATAAAGAGGTAAAGTACAGCTGGGGAGCAAGTGTGGGTGGCAGAAGCTGGCAAAGCAGAGACAAAAACCATGGAAGCTGGCAAGCACAAATAAAAATCGCCGGCACTATAAAGAGGCAAAGCACAGCTGGGGAGCAAGTGTGGCTGGCAGCAGCTGGGGAGCTAAGAAAAGCGTAATATGGAGGCGGTGCCTAAATTTATGCCAGAGCACGCGCGCCTTTGTACTCCGAAAAAGCACCTCGGCTGGCGAGGTGCATTTCATAATAATGTGTAAGACGGCGAATAAAAACCGCAGACGCATTAAACTCGAACGTCACGTCATCTGCTAGACAAAAGACGCTCCGTTTGGAAATGGACGCTCCACTGACAGATCGATTAGCAAGGCACTGTTTCAGTATGTTTAGCAGAGTTTCTTAAAATGGCATGGAGTCAGCGCCCAGACTATTGAAAACAGAATCTCAATTCTAAAAGCTAATAAGTGGGTGGGTGGAGTTTCTCTACTTTTGCAATCTGTGGGCAGCTGATGGGCAAAGGCAATTTAGGAGTGGTTGGAAGTGTATTTCACAATTATTTGTCAGCACAAACAAAAAAGAGGCAAAGTTTAAAACAGAAAACCAATCACATCTCTAATAGCTTATAACTGTCTATCTTGAAACGTGAACCGAACTGATTCTTGTTGCGCAATATTGAACAACGAAAAATTCCATTTCTTCAAAGCACGCCAATACAAATTAATGATTTAGTGAAGTACAAGTGTAAAAGCAGGTGAAAGCGCAAGCATAAAAGCAGGTAGAAGTGCAAGTGTAAAAGCAGGTGGAAGCTCTAGTGTAAAAGCAGGTGGAGGTGCAAGTGTAAAAGCAGATGGAGGTGCAAGTGTAAAAGCAGATGGAGGTGCAAGTGTAAAAGCAGATGGAGGTGCAAGTGTAAAAGCAGATGGAGGTGCAAGTGTAAAAGCAGGTGGAGGTGCAAGTGTAAAAGCAGGTGGAGGTGCAAGTGTAAAAGCAGGTGGAGGTGCAAGTGAACCTGTGTGAAAACAGAGTGGAGGAAGGAAAGAATGAACAAACGAATTAATGAACAAACAAACAAATGAACAAACAAATGAATGAATGATTGACTCATTTAGACTCATGATTGACTCCTTATGAATCACGATTGACTCATTTAGGCTCATGATTATTGACTCCTTGTGAATCATGATTGACTCATTTAGACTCATGATTGACTCCTTATGAATCACGATTGACTCATTTAGGCTCATGATTATTGACTCCTTGTGAATCATGATTGACTCATTTAGACTCATGATTGACTCCTTGTGAATCACGATTGAATCATTTAGACTCATGATTGACTCCTTGTGAATCATGATTGACTCATTTAGGCTCATGATTATTGACTCCTTGTGAATCATGATTGACTCATTTAGACTCATGATTGACTCCTTGTGAATCACGATTGACTCATTTAGGCTCATGATTATTGACTCCTTGTGAATCATGATTGACTCATTTAGACTCTTGATTGACTCCTTGTGAATCATGATTGACTCATTTGACTCTTTTTTTATTGACTCTTTCGATTCAATCGGTATTGCCACATGGAGATGTGTTCAATTGCTGACTGACATACTGTACTTTTCTTTATCAAGTTAATTGACTGTGAGCCACTCTTTTTAATCATATGCATGCATGTCCATTTCTTAATGTTTTGAAAATCTGCTAACTCAGTAAAGAAAGGATTCCAATCACATAGCATTTTATGTTTCAAGTTTGTTGTAATTTTTATTACCGTGTTTATTACCGTGTTTGTCACTGGTCTTCTTCATCACTGTCTTCTTCATCACCTTCATTTGGGTCCAGCCATGCTTGAATTACATCAATATTTTTCTTGATAACATTGCGCAACAGAAATTTTCGTTTGTGCCATGCTTTATCCATTGCTTCTTCTTCCTCAAAATCGTGTTCTCTTTCATACTTGTCTGCTGTATCGCATATTTGTCTGTAAGTCTTGTCTTCGTTTTGCAGGAGTTGAACAAATTTAACATGTTTTTTTATGTTAAACCGAACCAGTTCCAAAAATTCTGTCAAATGTGGTTCTCTCAAAAGCTGTTGTGGAGTTTCAAGATCTTTCTTAAACTGGTCACAACTTTCTGCAATGACCATTCGCCATAGATTTGATGTTCTGTCATCATCCATCTCGTCTTCTGATGACTCATCAGTGCCACTAACGAGTTCCTCATTTGGTTTCTCACTTTCATCAACACTGTCAGCATCAGACATTGTATTGTCACTGTCACCTTCCTCAGTCATAGCCTGAATCTTATGAAATCCTCTTTCATGTCTCGCTCTATTTGAACTCGATGAGAATGACTTCAGACAACTTTGACAGTTATACATTTTCAGCTCTATTCTATTTTTCAGAAAAGAAAATTTGTTTTTTCTAGAAGGTCTTACGTCACCTTGGTGAAACCTAACTGCGACGAGTTTTCGTGTTGAAACGTATATTTTCGTATGTGCACATGAAATATACACACAGGTATTCCAATACCGATTGAATCGAAAGAGTCAATAAAAAAAGAGTCAAATGAGTCAATCATGATTCACAAGGAGTCAATCAAGAGTCTAAATGAGTCAATCATGATTCACAAGGAGTCAATAATCATGAGCCTAAATGAGTCAATCGTGATTCATAAGGAGTCAATCATGAGTCTAAATGAGTCAATCATGATTCACAAGGAGTCAATAATCATGAGCCTAAATGAGTCAATCGTGATTCATAAGGAGTCAATCATGAGTCTAAATGAGTCAATCATTCATTCATTTGTTTGTTCATTTGTTTGTTTGTTCATTAATTCGTTTGTTCATTCTTTCCTTCCTCCACTCTGTTTTCACACAGGTTCACTTGCACCTCCACCTGCTTTTACACTTGCACCTCCACCTGCTTTTACACTTGCACCTCCATCTGCTTTTACACTTGCACCTCCATCTGCTTTTACACTTGCACCTCCACCTGCTTTTACACTTGCACCTCCATCTGCTTTTACACTTGCACCTCCATCTGCTTTTACACTTGCACCTCCACCTGCTTTTACACTAGAGCTTCCAACTGCTTTTACACTAGAGCTTCCACCTGCTTTTACACTTGCACCTCCACCTGCTTTTAGACCTGTGCTTCCACCTGCTTTTACACTAGAGCTTCCACCTGCTTTTACACTTGCACCTCCACCTGCTTTTAGACCTGTGCTTCCACCTGCTTTTACACTTGCACCTCCACCTGCTTTTACACTAGAGCTTCCAACTGCTTTTACACTAGAGCTTCCAACTGCTTTTACACTAGAGCTTCCACCTGCTTTTACACTTGTGCTTCCACCTGCTTTTACACTTGCAGTTCCACCTGCTTTTACACTTGCACCTCCACCTGCTTTTACACTAGAGCTTCCAACTGCTTTTACACTAGAGCTTCCACCTGCTTTTACACTTGCACCTCCACCTGCTTTTAGACCTGTGCTTCCACCTGCTTTTACACTAGAGCTTCCACCTGCTTTTACACTAGAGCTTCCACTTGCTTTTAGACCTGCGCTTTTCACACTTGCGCTTCTACTTGTTTTCACACTTGCGCTTTCACCTGCATTCATGCTTGCGTTTTCACTTGCTTTTAGATTTGCGCTTCCACTTGCTTTTATGCTTGCGCTTTCACCTGCTTTTACACTTGTACTTCACTAAATCATTAATTTGTATTGGCGTGCTTTGAAGAAATGAAATTTTTCGTTGTTCAATATTGCGCAACAAGAACCAGTTCGGTTCACGTTTCAAGATAAACAGTTATAAGCTATTAGAGATGTGATTTGTTTGCTGTTTTAAACTTTGCCTCTTTTTTGTTTCTGCTGGCAAATAATTGTGAAATACACTTCCGATCACTCCTAAATTGCCTTTCCCCACCAGCTGCCCACAGATTGCAAAAGTAGAGAAACTCCACCCACCCCATTATTAGCTTTTAGAATTGAGATTCTGTTTTCAATAGTCTGGGCGCTGACTCCATGCCATTTTAAGAAACCCTACTAAACATACTGAAACAGTGCCTTGCTAATCGATCTGTCAGTCGAGCGTCCATTTCAACACGGAGCGTCTTTTGCGAAGATGACGTGATGTTTGAGTTTAATTCGCCTGCGGTTTTTATTTGCCGTCTTATGAAATACACCTCGCCGGCCGAGGTGCTTTTTCGGAGCACAAAGGCGCGCGTGCAACTGTTTATTAAAGCTGTCTGTAGTGCCTTGCTAATCGATCTGTCAGTCGAGCGTCCATTTCAACACGGAGCGTCTTTTGTGAAGATGACGTGATGTTCGAGTTTAATGCGTCTGCGGTTTTTATTCGCCGTCTTACACATTATTATAAAATGCACCTCGCCGGCTGAGGTGTTTTTTCGGAGCACAAAGGCGCGCGTGCTCTGGCATAAATTTAGGCTCTATATTATGCTTTTCTTTACTCCCCAGCTGCTGCCAGCCACACTTGCTCCGCAGCTGTACTTTGCCTCTTTATAGTGCCGGCGATTTTTATTGGTGCTTGCCAGCTTCCATGGTTTTTGTCTCTGCTTGCCAGCTTCCAAATAATTGGGGAGCACACTCACTCTAGCCTTCGGCGGAAACCGCAGCCTGCGTGGGAGGCAGCCTGGAGTTTAAACGAGTTTAAACTCGAGGCCACTCTACTGGGCGTGACTCTGCGGAGCAAATTATGCTAATTAGCGTGCCAGTCTCACGGGAGGTACTACT
>JASANB010002283.1:0-50000 GCA_030248155.1 Sabatieria punctata
GTGCTTCCACTTGCTTTTACACTTGTACTTTCACTTGCTTTTACACTAGAGCTTCCACTTGCTTTTATGCTTGCGTTTTCAATTGCTTTCTTCCACTTGTGCTTTCACTTGCCTTTACACTTGCGCATTCACTTGCTTTTATGTTTGTGTTTTCACTTGCTTTTACACTAGAGCTTCCACTTGCTTTTACATTTGTGCTTGTGCTTCCACTTGCTTTTACAGTTGTACTTTCACTTGCTTTTACACTAGAGCTTCCACTTGCTTTTATGCTTGCGTTTTCAATTGCTTTCTTCCACTTGTGCTTTCACTTGCCTTTACACTTGTGCTTTCACTTGCTTTTACACTTGCTTTCTTCCACTTGCGCTTCCACTTGCTTTCTTCCACTTCACTTCCACCTGCTTTTACACTTGCGCATTCACTTGCTTTTATGTTTGCGTTTTCACTTGCTTTTACACTACAGCTTCCACTTGCTTTTACACTTGCGCTTTCGCTTGCTTTTATGCTTGTGTTTCCACTTGCTTTTAGATTTGCGCTTCCACTTGCTTTTACATTTGTGCTTGTGCTTCCACTTGCTTTTACACTTGTACTTTCACTTGATTTTACACTAGAGCTTCCACTTGCTTTTATGCTTGCGTTTTCAATTGCTTTCTTCCACTTGCTTTTACGCTTCCACTTGCTTTTACGCTCGCTTCCACTTGCTTTCTTCCACTTCACTTCCACCTGCTTTTACACTTGCGCATTCACTTGCTTTTATGTTTGCGTTTTCACTTGCTTTTACACTAGAGCTTCCACTTGCTTTTACACTTGCGCTTTCGCTTGCTTTTATGCTTGTGTTTCCACTTGCTTTTAGATTTGCGCTTCCACTTGCTTTTACATTTGTGCTTGTGCTTCCACTTGCTTTTACACTTGTACTTTCACTTGATTTTACACTAGAGCTTCCACTTGCTTTTATGCTTGCGTTTTCAATTGCTTTCTTCCACTTGCTTTTACGCTTCCACTTGCTTTTACGCTTGTGCTTTCACTTGCTTTTACACTAGAGCTTCCACTTGCTTTTACACTTGCGCTTTCGCTTGCTTTTTCGCTTGTGCTTGTGCTTCCACTTGCTTTTACACTTGTACTTTCACTTGCTTTTACACTTGTACTTCACTAAATCATTAATTTGTATTGGCGTGCTTGAAGAAATGAAAGTTTTCGTTGTTCAATATTGCGCAACAAGAACCAGTTCGGTTCACGTTTCAAGATAAACAGTTATAAGCTTTTAGAGGCGTAACAGGCTTGCTGTTTCAAACCTTGCTTTTTTGTTTGTGCTGGCAAATAATAGTGAAATACACTTGCGATGCGACCACTCCTAAATTGGTTTTGCCACCAGCTAGAGACAGATTGCGAAAGTAGAGAAACTCCACCCACCCCCTTATTAGCTTTTAGAATTGAGTTTCTGTTTTTAATAGTCTGGGCGCTGACTCCATGCCTTTTAAAGAAACCCTACTAAACACGGTGCTCTCAGCCACAGCCGATCTGTCAGTCGAGCATCCATTTCCATACGGAGCGTCTTTTGTCTAGCAGATGACGTGATGCTCGAGTTTAATGCTGCTGCGGTTTCTATTTGCCGCTTGCCAATAATTGTGTAATACACCAGCCCAGGAGCTTTTTTCAGAGTACAAAGGCGCGCGTGCTCTGGCATAAATTTAGGCACCGCCTGTATATTATGCTTTTCTTTACTCCCCAGCTGCTGCCACCCACACTTGCTTCGCAGCTACCCTACTGCCGGCCAATTTCAGAAAAGTACTTTGTTCCACCCCACTCCCTAAACGTTTAGTCTGGCAGATTGCGAAAGTATCATGAATGGAGAAACTCCGCCCACCCACATATTGTGCTTTGCCCGCCAGCTCCCCTCGGGCTTTGCCCGCCAGCTCCCTGGTGTATTTCTGCATAGGTTCTATTGATTCAATCGGCTGGCTTCTGCTTAAGGCAGAAACCACAGACTGCGTAGGCGGCACCCCAGAGTCGGTTAGAGCGGCTTTAAACTAAAGGCGCTCCACCACCCGTGAGACTGGGGAGCAAATTTTTTTGGACGTCGTAATTCTGGGGAGCAAATTTTGCTCCCCAGGACGTCCAAAAATTTGCTCCCCAGTCTCACGGGTGGTACTACTCAATAGTGCCAACTTTAGGCTCCAAATGACTTGAGCCACGGGACTCTTTTGGCGAAAACTGACGAGCCTGCAAACTTCGAAGGTTTAGTAAGTATTGAGACTGCCAAAGCTTCCAAAAGAAATTGCAAGCTCGCTGCTTTGAAGTCCAAAACTGTCGCAAACGATCAGTGCGTTTAGCAGCATTGGAAGTAGGCACAAATTCGGCATCTGAATTATCGTGAAAAGCCGGAAAACTGCTAGGTTCGCCTCCTAAGAGATGCATAGGAGTAAGCACTTGATCGAAAGACTCATCTAGAGCAAAAAGCGGTCGAGAATTTATTACGGCTTCAATCTCTGCCAAAAGAGTTTGCAAATCCAAAGAAGAAATAAGTTTTGAGGCCAAAACACGCTTAAGCGCTCGCTTTACAGTCTGTATTAGGCGTTCATAAAAACCGCCCATCCAGGGCGAGAGAGCAGGTAAAAACCGCCACTGGATACCGCGATGCGCGAGGAACTTTTGCAAAGAGCTTTCTGACAGAGCCCGATTATCCCAGAGAAAGGACAAGGAAGTGTGGGCCAGTTTAAACTGACTGGCATTGTCAGACAAAATGGTTTTAGGTATCCCGCGCCGAGCTGTAAATCGCGTCAGAGCACTAATAAAGGCTTCAGTGCTGCAATCCGAAACTAATTCTAGATGTACGGCCCGAGTGACTGCACATGTAAACAGGGCAAGCCAAACTTTACGGGTGGAGTCAGTATCTTTGACGAAGAGAGGCCCCAAATAATCAATCCCACAATTTTCAAAAGGAATTTGGCGATTCACTCGAAAACGTGGCAAAGATGGGAAAGCGGGAGGTCGGAATGTCCCTCCAGCCTGGCGACGACAAACACGACATTGACGTAACACGGATTTAACAACGACACGCCCTTTGAGAATCCAGAAGGTGTAACGCAAATGAGAGAGTGTCTGATTGACACCAGCATGCAAAAGAGTGACATGCGCAGTAGAAATCAAAAGGCGAGTAAACGGATGGTTAGAAGGCAACAACAACGGATCCTTAGCGTCGTTAGAGAGCCGTGTATTTGCAAATCGACCAGAGCAACGTAGTAGGCCGTCAGAATCAAGAAATAGGTGTAATTGACGAACCAACGGGGGAAACGAAGCAGTAGTCGCAGAACGACGTAAAAACTGAATTTCCGAGGGAAAGGAGACACTTTGCACCCAACGTACCCAAAAATACAGAGCTGAGGAGAGCTCAGAAGCTGACAGTGGGGGCAGGACACGTTTAGATGTCTGAGAGCGCAGCCTAGGTCGTGAGTACGATTTCCAACGGGAAATTGCGCGTAACAGCCAAGCTGTAATTCGAAAAAGTGCATTCGCACTAGAATAACGAGCCAAAAGACAGAGGGGCGACTCAGAATCTAACGCAGGCAAAACAAGTGAGGTGAAAGCATCTGTCGTAGCCTCTGGTAGATTATCGCAAGAGAACGAAGGAAAATCATGATCGGGCCAGGACGAAGTTGGAAGAGACAACCAAGGCGGGCCTGACCACCAGAGAGTATTGGCAGGTAGAGAGGGGTAATTTTCCGGCTTTGTTGGCACATCTGCCGGATTATGTGCGCCGGAAATAAAGCCAAACTGAGCGAGACTGTAGGCCTTTATTTCTGCAACTCGATTGTGTATCCAGCGGGGCAGAATGCGATCGGTACGGAGCCAACCAAGGACACACTGAGAATCTGTCCACAAAAACCGTTGACCAATTGGAACGCGTAACTGGACAGAAACGAATTTAAGTATACGAATGCCCAACAGTACCCCTAAAAGTTCTAGACGGGGCAGCGACAAAGGCTTGATTGGAGCAGTACGAGACTTAGCGAACAACAGAAAAGTGCGAATCTGAGAGGAGATTGTAGAAAACGCACGTAGATACACAACTGCGCAATATGTTCGCTTTGACGCATCTGAAAAACAATGCAGATCCAGACAGTCAAATTCTGTGACTGGACCAGTAATGCGAGGAACTGACAAATTTTCCAAAACCTGGAAAGCCGATAAAAGCTTAAGTCCCTGAGATTGATGCGTAAAAGGCAGAAGAGTGTCCCAATCAAATTGCTCTTTCCACAGAGACTGCAGGAACGTTTTAGCTGGGCTAAAGAGAGGAACAGCTAAGCCCAAAGGGTCCTAAATGGATGACAGGACAGATACGAAATTACGTTTAGTCAGAGAACCAGGTGCGATCTGAGGCAGCTTAGAAACGATTTTCAACGTATCAGCCTGAGTGTCCCACAGAAGGCCCAACAATTTAACAACCACAGCAGAAGTTTGATCTTCAGCTGGCAACTGAGTCAAAAAGTCTGAGCTGTTTGAGCACCATTCTCGAATGTTCATGCCAGCTTGGCGAAACAAAGTCTTGGCTTGCTGGTAAAAGGAGAAAGCATCTGACAAAGTGGGAACCGAAACAATTACATTGTCCACGTAGATATTAGTGGCAATGAGTTGAGACACAGGACAAGCAATTTCGGTCCGATTCATATGGTGCTTTATCGTCGCAGTCAGAAGAAAGGGGCTAGACACTATGCCGAAACTAACCCGACGAAACCGGAAGATTCGCAAGTTAGAAGGGCCAGTACTAAGTGAGGACAAATCCTTGACCCATAGAAAGCGTGCCATGTCACATTGATCTGGCTGAACTCCCACCTGTAAAAAGGCCTTTTCGAGGTCACTAACAAGACCAACAGGAGACAGACGAAAGCGAAGTAAAAGGCCACACAGGTCTTCAAGAGCAACCGGGCCACAATACAAAAGGTCATTGAGACTAGGGGAGTCCTTAGATGCCTTCGAACTAGCATCAAAAACAACACGAATCTTGGTTGTGTGACTAGATGGCTTGATGACTGCATGGTGAGGAATGTAATAGAGTAAGCCTTGCACTGTGCCAGGGTCAGAAATTTCCTCAATGATCCCCAAACTCAGGTACTCAGAGAAAATGGCATCATAGCGGCGCAAAAGCTCAGGTTTACCGGCGAGTCGGTCAAGCAACAAACCTAAGTGGCGAAGGGCCACAAAGTAATTGTCTGGCAACAAAACCTCATGCGATTTAAGAGGATAGCGCACAAGATAACGGCCTTCACTCTCAGAAAATTGAATGGTACGATTGAACTCGAACTGCACCAATTCATCTTCTGGAGTCTGAGGGGGGTCCGCAATACCAATAGAATCAAGCTTCCACAGAGACTCAATAGAATGGTGCAATGCAAGAGGTGAAGGTTGTGCGGTAGAAACCTTAGCAGCCAGAAAGGTGTCGGCCGCCGTGTCAGAAATAGCGATGCTACCAGTAGGCAAATAGCCAAGACGGGAACTAGCAAGAAACAGAGAGCTGTTAATGCGAATAAGCGGGCGCATAAGCAAGATTTCGAAGAAGTAATCAGCACCCAACAAAACATCGACAATAAGGGTTTGAGTAGCATCAGAAAATGTGTCCACCAAAGGGTAAGGATTCAACGCAGCAAGAGTGCTGGAATCCATAGACTGACGAAGTAGCGGTTCAGTGATGGTGTGACAAAGCGTGGCGGTAATAGGCAAACAAACACCATCCCTTAATAGCAGGCCGAAACGAACCCTGTGAGAACGACAGAGTTTGGCTCGCTGGGCAAACCCAGCAACTAGGAACTCATCCGCAGACAGACACGCCAAGCCTAACTCATCTGCAACAGAAGTGCGGAGAAATGTTTTTTGACTGCCGGAGTCAAGCAAAACACGAACATGAGCAGACCGATTTGAGTCAAAGTCGAACACGGAGGTCTGCGCAGTCAGAAGCAAAATATGCTGCTGTGAATCAGCTACAGACAAGATAGGGGCATGCGAAACCACTTGCGTAGCAACAGAGGGATTCGTCTCCAAATCCACAGGATCAGAGCGATCGGGAGAAATGTCAGAACCAACAGCAGGCAAAGAACGAGCAGCCGGCATACGCCTGGTGTCAGCAGTACCACTAAAGGCTCGATTTGAATTGGACGCCCCAAATTTAGAAGCACACAAGCATCGATGATGGTTGTTGCTTTGGCAGTAAAAGCACTTGCGTTTGACCATGCACTTTGTTATGGTGTGGTCAGCGCGTAGACAACGATAGCACAGCCGGTTTTTGCGAATGAAGTCATGTCGGGACTTGAAATCAGAAATAGAGGTGCACTGATCTGAGTAATGTGAAGATTTACAAAAAACACATTTTGGGATCGTGGTTTTTGTAGCAAGAGCATGAGCGGTAGACTGAGGGGCAGCCTTGGTAGCAGATTTCCCGACACCATCACCCTTCAAATCGAGACTAGCATTAAATTGCTGCACAAATTTCGCTTTTTTCAATTCTGCCACAAGAAAGCTGCAGAGACACTTGAGTTGGTCAGCTTCTGACACCGCAACAAGCGAGAACTCTTTCAGAAGCCGGGCTGGCAGCTTGCGAGTCAGAGAATAGGCGAGATAACTATCTTTGAGTGTATCCGGTCGCAGCGCTTGCAAACCGCGAACATGACGCTCAATCTCGAGAGAAAAAAGCTGTAAAGCCTCAAATGTGTCGGCGACAGGCTTCAGAGCATCAAGTGCATTATAATGTGCTGCCACTAAATTGTTATCGTCAGCATAGTGTTGCTGTAACAACTCAACAGCTAGCGGGTAGTTCTGCTCTGACAACTGAAAGCCCTCAATAACGCGAGCTGCTTGGCCAGTCAAAAGCGCCTTCAAATACGAAAATTTCTGGATCACCGTGAGCGCTGCATTGTCATGAATTGCCTGTCGATAGCTCTCCCAAAACTCGGTCCAACAGAAGACATCGCCAGAAAAGGTCTTCTGTTCTAACTTGGGCAAATGGACCGAGGTGCGGAGGGGGGCCGAAACATTGAGGGGAGTCGAACTCGAGCTCATCCCTCCAGACCCAGCAAAAGCCTCACCCCTCGCGGTGGTTGCCGAATGAAGGAGCCGGTCTTGTTCAGACAAACGATTCTCAAAGGCATCAACGCGATCAGAATAAGTTTCTAGGTGTTTCTCATAACGGTAGGTGGATTCTTTAGACAAAAACTCGTAATGTTCGACAGTCTTTGCCAAGACTGCCTGAGCAGCTGTCAGCTGGTCCGAATGCTGTTTTTGCATCAAAGCAATCTGATCGCTATGCCGTTGCTCCATATCATGCTGAATGGCAACAAACCGCTCATCTGCCTGTTTCATCTGCTGTTGCAACAACGCTAACAATGCAGAAAGATTTGGGTCTAAGACAGGCAGACTCGAAATCGAACCGGTCTCTGGTGCAGCCGCTGCTGGCGAAACAGGGCGAGTAGACTCGGTGACAAACTGAGCACGAACAAGCGGAATCAAACCGGTCTCTGGCGCAGCCGCTGCTGGCGAGGCAGGGTGAGCAGACTCGGTGACAAACTGAGCACGAACAGGCTCAAGAAGCTCATCGATTTCTTGTAATTGTTCATCCAACAAAACAAGTAGGTTGTCCAGCTGCGTACGTTCGGACGAAGATTCCTTGAGCAAACCAGGTAGCGCAGACGAGACCTCAGTGAGTTGGGATCGGCTAATGCGAAAGTCGGAACAGGCGCTAGCAAATTTAGCAGAAAAATCAGAAGTTTGATGAGCCGCCGGAGGAGAAGTCAAAAAGAGCAAAGAAAGTTCGGGTTAGGTGTAGCTGGGGGGAGAAAAATCAGGGAAGGTCAGAAATGGATTAGATACTAATTAATTAACTTTCATATGACTGTACGACTCTGGACCGTGCCCTATACTGATGCGCACCCCTAGGGGTATTTTTATATTTGGAAAATAGGCCCTCCGGAGCGTGCCCTGTACTGATGCGTCTCTAGGGGTATATTTATATTTGGAAAACAGGCCCTCCGGAGCGTGCCTATACTGATGCGTCCTCCTAGGGGTATTTTTATGTTTTTAAAACAGGCCCTCCGGAGCGTGCCCTATACTGATGCGCCCCCTAGGGGTATTTTTATGTTTTTAAAACAGGCCCTCCGGAGCGTCCCTATACTAATGCGTCCCTGTAGGGGTATTTTTATATTTGGAAAACAGGCCCTCCGGAGCGTGCCTATACTGATGCGTGCCTCTAGGGGTATTTTTATATTGGGAAAACAGGCCTCTGGAGCGTGCCTATACTGATGCGTCTCTAGGGGTACTTTTATATTTGGCAAAACAGGCCCCCCGGGGCGTGTCCTATGCTGATTTAGTGATCATTAGACTCGCCAGGCGAAGGGCTTTCAAATGATATATGACTTGACCATTTTGGACGATTTTGAAATTTTGGAATTTTGCCAAAAAATTTTTCGATAATCGATATTTATCGATAGAAATCGTTAATTTATAATTAATTATGCTCATTAAACACATTAATTTCTGTTTGGGATCGGTTCCTGATTTTTCCCCCCCCCAGCTACACCTGATCCGAAAGTTCCTTAGCGACCGAAAGAAGTTGTGGAACAGACTTAGCTAACAAATCGCGCTGGCTCAACAAATAAGTGCGACGTTTCTCACGCGTGTAAGCAGCAGATTCAGCCATAACCACACAACGAACAAAAAAGAAGGAGGAAAAAGGACGACAAATCGATTGAGCTCAATAGCACCAACAAATAGCAAAATCCCCTCCTCACCTGCGAACTGAGCGAGTTACCGCTTTACGAACGTGAGAAGAACGAGTTGACTGCCGATCAGAGCGCTTGCGTGAAGTCGAACGAACACGACCCGTCTTCGCCATCACCCGGTCGGCGGTGGGACTTCCTTGAGGCACCAGAATGTGGAAGAACTTCGCTGCCGACGACCCAACCGGAAATGCACTGAATGACGGATGCGACTCTAATGGCATAAACTTACACAAGCGCAACTGCGGACGACTGCCTGCTGCCTGTCCGACCTATGTACTTCTCCTCCACTTTTATCACCAACTGACTTTTTAGCCGTGTTATAGGCACACACCGTGCCAACAAACCGTGGTCTTAAAACGAACCAAACTACAAGACGCAGCAGGGCGCCAAATCAAATATTAACAAACAAACAACAAATCACATAAAACTAGAGAGTGTCCACTTTCTTCCACAGCTCTGATGTACATCTCTGTGCATGAATGTTATAGCAACTTCTCTAAGAAGGCTTTGTACGTTCCTGTCAATGTAGGAATAGTAGCACATGTTTACAAAAGAAAAGGGTGCTGAACAACAGAAGCTATTAGGTCGATCGGCTTCTTTAAGCTTGCGCCAAAACACTAATTTACGCATCGATTGCACCCACGTTTGTGCAAGTGGAAAACATGCAATCAACTGTAAAAAGTATAAAAAATGTAGTAATTACATGTGTATGATCAGAATAATGATCTGCTAATTGGAGGCAGTTGTCTAATACTACATTCGGTAGTATTTACTTCTTTTTTGCAGTCGGGGTGCTCACCTAGATTCATTAAGAAAAGCTGGCGCACATACAAATCGCCTCGGTAGAAAAACGGAAACGGTACAGAGGTGCGGTGCGCAGTGGTACACAGTGGTACAACAAGATTTTCTTGTTTTCCAATGTCACTAAACGTCTCCTCGAAAGTAGGAAAGTTGGAAAGTCGCAAGTCACACCATGAGAGAATGGAAATAAGCAGTACTAAGGGCAACTGAAGAAAATTAGCGCAACAGCTCGTGCTGAAAACAATTGCTTGTCTCGAAATTGTTTCATTCCATAAGTCGAATTAGTGCATGTAAGTGCTTAACTGCTGTTAGAATACGCATTTGTGCGGCTAAAATGAGGGAATCAGATGAGATGTACGCAGCAAAAGCACACACGAAAACTCCGCAATCACAGCCATTCGACTTTGAGGTTCCAGTTTCTTTCTGAGCCTTTTTCCAGTTGAGAAAGATAACCTATGACAAATAGGTCCACCTCCAACCATTCTTTACAGATGGTGCAACGGAAGGAGGATTCACGTTCAGAGAACGTCGCCGAATTGCCGGCGTTACCGATATGCAAAGTTTTTGCAAAGTGGTTGTTCTTGTGCATGTTTTCCAAATTTCCAAATTGTTGGGAAGCATTTACCATTTTCCAGATTTTTCCATTTTCCAACTTTCCAACTTCTTGGGGAGGCGATTTGTTTGTGTCCGACCGAGAAAAGTTTATAATAAATAATGGTATTTTAGTTAGAAAAGAAAGAAATGTTACCGTTTGGTGTCCTCGGTCGCACAGTAGTCTCAGCCACTAGACTCTTGTCCTCAATCACCGGTTCTGGGTAAACATCGGTTTTATCGGTCCCTCAGCGGCCGGCTCAGTAGGCACATGGTCTGACCTTAACGCGCGCGGGCGACGGCCGCCGGCTGACCAGGCCATGGCAGGGCTGAGATTAGAGCGGCCGATTACAATACATTGCGGTGGTCAAGCAGTGGTGGGTTGGAGTGACCATTCCGATCGGAGCTAATTGTTGCTTTAAGTACCCAAACGTGGTCACCGGAAACCCGCAAGACATTTTCTGAGCTAACTGTGGTCTTACGTATCCCGAGGATGCCGGAAACAACAAAGCCTGCAGGATTAATGCGGCAATGTAATGTATTGTTTGTAACCGGCCGCTCTAATCTCGGCGCTGGCCTGGTCGGCCGGCCGCTCGCGCGCGCGCTAAGGTCAGAGCATGTGCCTAATGCGCCGGCCGCTGAGGGACCGACAAAACCGATGTTCACCCGGTTCTGTTCCTCCAACTAGAACGCGTCTTGGCCCGGACCACCGGTCTTCCACCAAAAAACTTAGCCCCAATCGGTTCGACCAACTGCTGCTGCAACTGGAACAGAGACCGAAGTGTTCTCGCGAGTTGGCACAACTAGTCAAAGAGACTCGTCACAAACACCTCCAAATAGACGCCACTGACTCTCGCAAAGTTTGCGCTTACTTTTGCGAGCGCTTGAGACAGCAAGAGAGCTTTCGCAGCGGCAGAACCTTTCGCAGCGACCTGATAAACCTTCTACAGTTGCACTTGAACTTTGGCTTAGATCTGAGCTCAGATCACAGCTCCTGGCTAGATCACACACTCCTGAGTAGTTGCGAGAGATTCTCGTTGGAGGATTACTTCGCTTTTGTAGAGGCGTTGGCTTTGTAGAGGCGTTGGCTCGTCTTCCCTCCCTGGAACTGAGACCTCTTACGTTGCACCAATTGGCTGCACAAGCACACAGTCATCTGGGGTCTAAGAGAGTCACCAATTTACAGTTGGTGCGCTTTTTGTGCAGTTGGACTGACAGAGACAGACTGACTCCTCTGAGCTCTGTCAACTCTGAGACGCTCGATGTCTGGTTCGATGCTAGCTTGCCTAGGTGCGTTTGATTTTAGTTTTAGATAGAACAGTATGTACCTTTGGGTGTTGCCACTGCCCGTCAGAGGATAGGCTTCTGAATAGGGATGCGCTCGGGCCGAAATCTTCGGCCCGGCCCGGCCCGGCCTATTTAAAAAAAAGTTGCCAGAATTCACCCCAGGGCTGTTGGGTCTGTTTTTTTCCTCGTTTTTTTAGTTTTTTCCGGAAAATCACCTAATTGGCAGAATCTCACAGGTAAAACACTAAGGGGCCGTCCATAAACTATGACGTTCAAAAATTCAAAATTTTGCACCCCCACCCCCCTCCGACGTTTACCGACGTTTTCATCATCACCCCCGTTAAAAACTACGACGTTTGGTAGGCACACCCCCCCTCCCCCCGAAATAAAATTTTCGCTCAAAATCTGAAGCTGCTTTTCTGACTGCGTAATCACAAACGAATAATAGAAAAATTTGTGCCTGTGCACATACGTACTTACCAGTTAGTTTCACCAATCTTTGAAAAATTTATTTAACTTTCAGTTAAAAAAGAGTCATTCAAATCGGTTGAGATTTGCGGTTGCCACAGTAAAAAATCTGCTGGGTTGTTTTAAGGGGGCGTGCAAAAATTACGTAATGGCATGAGGGGGAGGGGGGTTCGCCAAAAGATTACTATTCATTACGGTGGGGGGAGGGGGGTTGGCGACTTCATTACGTAGTTTTTTGAAGTGCAGAAATCACTAAAGTGGCCATAATTTTAATTGTTTTGATGTACAGTACATGTACTTGTAGTCTCGATTTGAAGCCATTGGGCTTAAATTTTCTCGATTTCACTTAGATGAACGTTTAGATTAGAGAAGGTAGCTACCGTTTAAGTCAGGGCTTTCCAATTTTTCAAATGCTAAATGGCAAGAGTGACTTTTGACCATACATGTAACAGCTCCGGGCCGACCTGGGGGGAGGGGGGTAGGGGGGGTTTTTTCCTCAGGTGGGGGGGTCGAGGGGGGGTTTCGCCCAGGTGGGGGGTCCCAAATTTCAAAAAGCTCCAAAACGCCTAGAAATGCGTTTTTAGCACGTTTTTCTCAGTAAGGACGCTAAAAATCGCTATTTTAAGCTGCCAAATAGCGTTTTAAAGCTAAAAACAAGCAAAAAATGACAAAAAGAGCTTCCAAAAACACCGATTTTTCTTAAATATCAGCAGTGGAAACGCCAAATTCGGTTTCCAAAGGCTTTTCAAGTGAATTTTAGGCTAAAAATTAGTGATTTCTGACCCAGTTTGGTAATACTGGAGCCACTACTAGTACTTGTATTTTTTGGTCAGGGGGAGGGGTCCCTTAACCTGCCTCGGGGGGAGGGGGGGTTTGGCCTTTCCAGCAGGGGGGTAACCCCCCCAAACCCCCCCTAGTACATGTATGCTTTTGACATCTTATTAAGAGTTTATAAGGGTATAACACTTATCGACTCGATCTTTTACAGGGTTCGTGCGGCTTTTTCCGAGCAAAATTCGCTGAACAAAGTCAAATTTCCCCTACCAATCAGAGTGAGAACATTCTAACAAGGGTCAGAATTTTTAAAAATTGGCTCTGAAAAACGCATTGAAACGCTATTCTGAGGGTAAAATTTCAAGTTGTAGTAGTTGTGGAAAGTCAGAAGTCCCATTTTCAAAAGGGTGGTGTGCAAAGCTCTGACAGGGCCCTTTGGGTGAGAGAGGATTCTACTGCTATCAATTTTTTCCCTGACTGGACACCAAATTCCCTGACTTTTCGGGTCCTGCACGAACTCTGGTTTATGACTATCGATTATCAGTCAAGCAATATTGAAGCAGCCCTAAAATCCAGTATAAAACACTTTGGTTTCATCTTTAACAAAACGCCATCCAATGATGGCTTCTATGTAAAACTAAGACTATACGTACATACATGTACGTAGTTGTAGCTCATCAATAAAGAAAACTAAGAAACTTATCAATTGTTACTGTATACAGACAGATGCTATTTTGATAAGAACGTCACTTTACATAGAATCGAACGGAAAATTTTCGGCTCTAACTCTTCAAAAAATTGAAATTTCGGGGGGGGGTAGCCAAATTATTACGTAATTAGGGGAGGGGGTCAGGAAATTATTACGGGCGACTATCAGGGGGAGGGGGGGTCCGAAAATGGGCAAAAATACCATTACGTAATTTTTGCACGCCCCCTAATTACTCTTGTTCTTTGGCAAAATCAGTGTTTCAAATTTTAGGGCAAATACCTCGAGAACCTACAAGCAGAGCATCTTAACGAAAATTCTACCAATCAAGAATTTATTTGTCTTTCATTCAAAAAATATTTATTCAAATCGGTTGGGATTTACGGTTGCTACAGTAAAAAATCTGCTGGGTTGTTTTTTGCACACCCTGTACAAATCACGCCAACATATGTTGTACAACTACAAAAATGTGTCAAAACCGTTTGACTTTCTCTGCATTCTTGCTTATTCTGCAATCGTCAAACCTTACCAAAAAGGCGAAAAATACGTCAACGTTTTGCCTCAACCCCCCCACCCCCCTCCGACTTTCTGCGTTTTTCGGTATACCCCCACCCCCCTCTCCGAACGTCGTACTTTATGGACGGTCCCTAACTCTGTTTTAGGCTGCTGGCAACATTGTGACATAAATGACAAGTCCTAATAATAAAGCCAATATATGTACTCAAATGTGGAGTGAACTAAAGTCCATGCCAAAATGATTGGCGGTGGCGGAAAAAAGCGATTTTCTCAAAAACTTTCTTCCAGACCCCCAACTTTTTTCATGACAATCGATAGCAAATTACAAGTGCTATAAGATGCGAACGTCAAATCAAAGGTTCCACCCAGTTTTGTATCTGTTTTTCGTGAAAAACCAATTTTCAACAAAATCAGGTTTTTATAGAAGAGTCAAATCGATAAGCGGACTCCAGATTCTTATTCTTCATGCAATTGCGAGTTCGCTGATTAATACATGTTTGTGGATTCTCAAATTAGTTTTCGAGAAAACCGCCTTTTTCGAAAGGGTGTGTGAGTTAAAAAATTGTCTGCGATCCGTTTTACTATGGAAAATTGGCCAACATTTTTCAAATTTGACCCAATCGGTATAAACGGCCTCAAAACCGGCTGTTATTCACGCGTCAAACTTAATTTTGGTCCATAGAATCTATTTTTGCAGTCCGTTTGGCGCTATGTAGTCTCGTTTTTCAGTTATTTTGGTTTTAATTGTTTTTTGCAAAATTTTGTCTGATTGGAGCTGCTACTGTGAGTCTCTTCAGATCTTGCTCAAAATGTAGCTCCTGGGATAATTTTAGATGGTGAATTCATTTCTGTCACCTAGAACACCGTCAGGTTACTGCAAACCTAACTTTCGAGCACCCCCTATTTGTTATGATATTTTAGCAATCTGTCTTTGACATCATTGCTTGTTAAAAGACCACTGATTAATGGTTGCGCCATCAAGTGAATCCAGCCTCACGTCTAACGTTATAGAGAAGCAAGTTCTTGCCCAAGGTATATCCTAATCTGCGCAAGTTTCACTCTGAACACTAATTTGCGCAACAGATAAAATCAGTTTCCTTCATAACTGGGATGATAAGATAAGCACATATATCGATTCTAGAGTCTTCAACGACTCTAATAATAGTTTGATTACTGTTCTAGCTCAAAAAGGTTGCAGAGTTATGGCTGGTCAAAGTTGATGGTCAAATGGGCCATTTTTGGCAATTTCAGTCAACTTTGGTCGGCCATAACTCTGCAACCTTTTTGAGCTAGAACAGTAATCAAACTATTATTAGAGTCGTTGAAGACTCTAGAATCGATATATGTGCTTATCTTATCGTCCCAGTTATGAAGGAAACTGATTTTATCTGTTGCGCAAATTAGTGTTCAGAGTGAAACTTGCGCAGATTAGCAAATACCTTAGACAAGAACTTGCTTCTCTATAACGTTAGACATGAGGCTGGATTCACTTGATGGCGCAAGCATTAATCAGTGGTCTTTTAACAAGCAGCGATGTCAAAGACAGATTGCTAATATATCATGACAAATAGGGGGTGCTCGAAAGTTAGGTTTGCAGTAACCTGACGGTGTTCTAGGTGACAGAAATGAATTCAGCATCTAAAATTACCTCAGGAGTTACAGTTTGAGCAAGATCTGAAGAGACTCACAGTAGCTGCTCCAATCAGACAAAATTTTGCAAAAAAACAATTAAAATCAAAATAACTGGAAAACGCGACTACATAGCGCCAAACGGACTGCAAAAATGGATTCTATGGACCAAAATTAAGTTTGACTCGTGAATATGAGCCGATTTTGAGGCCGTTTATACCGTTTGGGTCAAATTTGAAAAATGTTGGGCAATTTTCCATAGTAAAATGGATCGCAGACAATTTTTTGACTCACACACCCTTCCGAAAAACGCCGTTTTCTCGAAAACTAATTTGAGAATCCCCAAACATTTATATATCACCGAACTCGCAATTGCACGTAGAATAAGAATCTGGAGTCCGCTTGTCGATTTGACTCTTCTATAAAAACCTGATTTTGCCGAAAATTGGTTTTTGCCGAAAAACACATACAAAACTGCGTGGAACCTTTGATTTGACGTTCGCATCTTGTATCACTTGTAATTTTCTATCGATTGATATAAAAAAGTTGGGGGTCTTGAAGAAGGTTTTTGAGAAAATCGCTTTTTTTCCGCCACTGTCAATCATTTTGGCATGGACTTTAATTACTCAAATTAAACCTATTTGATTAGGGGTTAGTGGTATAGATCCGGAACAATCTAGACAGATTGCTAGCCCTCAAAACAAGAAAGATGGCAATTCGTACATAAGGCCCACACATATTAAATTTGAATGGGCATAACTCAGGAACGGTAGTCCGTAGATCAATTCTGATGTTATTTTTGGACTCAGCGGTCAAAACTACAGCCAGTCAGTCACACTTTAGTGGGCGGGTTATTGCCGATCAACACAACGGTTGCTAGCGCTTATATTCAGCGTACATAGTCTTGAATTTGAAAGGTTTGGATGGGTGGAATGTCCTTGCGGCGCCGTCGTAGCCCCTGCGTTAGGCAACACTGCGGGTCCATCACGCACGCCCACATCCTGCCCCTCCTTCGATACCAACGTAAACACATGCTCGGTGTCAGTCCGGGCGAGTCTCAGTGTTAGCTGTCCCCGTTCCCATATGTCCCAACACGTGTGGTTGCTATTGTATGTAGCTTTAAGCGCAGCGGCAGATCCAGTCGGTTCCCATTTACCTACTAGCTGTCACCAGCTTTCGGTGGCCTGGGTTTGACTTTGTGCCGAGGACCAACTCTTTGTGGCAAGAAACTTGCCGCACCGAGTGTATGAACAGGACCACGCACACACTGGCTTTTCGGCCTAAACCGCTACACTAGGGTTGTTGGCTCGGGTTTTTTTCGTTTTCTTCCAGAAAAAAACCAGTTTTTTTCCAGGGGCTCGGAAAAAACCAAGCAAGTTTTTAACGGAAATAGGCACAATAACTGGTTAAATTGGCTTCAAATGCTTTGAATTTACTTAGGGTAATAGAAGCCTTACAAGCATTTCCATTGCATAACTTAGCTGTTTTTGGCAAAAATACCGGTACCATTTTCGGGCAACTTTTATTGTTGTTTTAATGTCAAATTACTACTCTGAAAAATTAGATTAGTGCATTTTGTAATAAAACTCACGCTATTTCGTTGAATTCTGCAATAAAAAGCGATTGTTAAAAATTTTTTCCTGTCATCTTGGAAAAAAAACCGGCTTCATTTATTTTTCCGGAAACCAAACAGCCCTGCACTACACCAACTGTGCCGGCTATTTGAAAGGCTTTTTTTACATTGGTTGTTGCAGCGAACAAAAGAGTCTGGTAATTTGTACTTAGACAACATCACAGAGTAGCGGTTAGATTGTATGGTGACTTTTTCGCACCTGACAGGGACTTGTTTAAGAAAATAACGATTTATTAGGCTTCGTTTGTATGAATTTTAACCGAATATCATGCAGAGCTGATTTGCTTAACAAACTCTATTTCATCCCTACTAAACGGACTTCCGTCCATTCTAAAAATATCGTGAAACCACAGTTGTACTAATTTCAAGTTTATAATTATGTTTTCTAGCCGAGATATTGGTAGACAGGCAACCAAGAGTGTTTATCGCATGCAACGCACGCTAAAACCTACAATGTATGTACAAGCAACTCTGCCATTAGGTGCTAAGGCAGCGCTAGTTCCGTTCCCATTTACCTACTCAGATCAGATGCTATGCCGTTCAGATTTTTTGCGTTTCTAAAAAATTAGCCAGGTAAATTCGAGACGAGCATTCAAAAATGAACCGAAGAAATTCAAAGCAGTGAGTCACCGTGCGCGTAAAATTAATCCAGCCCGATTTGTGCCTACATACACACATACATCGTATCAAGAATGCATAAAAGAGTAGCAAGAATGTGCCGCTCAGCGGCCGGCTGAGTGTCGATGCGCTGTACCAAAATTACTGGAGGACCCCTCCAGTAATTTCAGGACAGGTTGCGAATTTCGCGACCCCTCCAGTAATTGCGCACCCGCTTTATTGCAGCGCAACCTGATTTCTGAGCAAGAATGACGTCAACAAAATGTTTAGTGATTTTCTACAACGGCAATTCATTGCATAGTTGGTGTAAGATCTTCTATCATCACAATAACTAAAATAAGTGTCCAATCGCAAGGCAAGATTGCAAGATATCTGTGAAATGCATCAGGCTTTTTGCATTTGTGAATTTTTCCATTTTGAACGCAGCACATGAGCTGGGCCATGTACACATGCCACCTGCTTGCATATTCCAGCTTTTTTACCTTTCTTTCCCTTTATCATGTTGCCATAGACTTGAGAAATCAACGGCGGCAGCTATATTCCCAAAGACAGATTGAATAACCCGCTAAAAAATCAGGTTGCGCTGCAATAAAGCGCATGAGCAATTACTGGAGGGGTCGCGAATTTCGCGACCCCTCCAGTAATTTTGGTACAGCGCATCGACACTCGGCCGGCCGCTGAGCGGCACATTCTTGCTACTCTTTTATGCATTCTTGATCATATACATAGCTACAGTATGCTCAGTCGCTTTAATGAAATGTTGGTGATCCGAACGTTGCTTGCTCTAATTTTCGTTAGAGCTAATGCTGGCTATAATACCGATCAGAAGTACGAAGCCAGCAAAAAAACAGGCAAAATAAAGAGACCTTATATTCTAGAATTCCGAAGTGCACCATGAAGGGTCAGCAATGTTTGGACTTTTCGCCATTTGATGATGAGTACCTCTGCTTTTGTGAGAAGAAGCATGCATGCATGAACACGGAAAACGGTTGGGTTTGTCAGCCGTGTCAAACCACTACTGACACAAAAATCGCTCCCATGATGCGTGGTATGCAATCTATCGTAAAACTTCTAATAAAAGCGCACGTTCCAATAGTAGCGCCCTTTACGGATAGCCCGAATATATAAACGCGCACGCTCTAATTGTAGCGCCCTTCTAATAATAGCGCTCCCACGCATACTACTATCAACGCTTTGTACGTGTTTCCAATGTACAGGGTGTGCCAAAAAAAACAACCCAGCAGACTTTTTGCTGTAGCAACCGCAAATATCAACCGATTTGAATGAATCCTTTTTTAAATGAAAGATAAATAAATTGTTGAAAGATTGACGTACCGGAGAGTGCTGCATTGGGTACCCGGGTACACTAACCAGCACTTAGCATTTCCGCAACAAAAAGCAGATGCTGTTAGTGTACCCGGTACACTATCTGGCACTTAGCCAAATCACGTTAAACTGCATGTTTTCAATCCGCTGCTCGAATTCTGAGCAACAATGCAGTTTTCCAATCCAGATTACTATTTCTGCCATGTAAATGAGATTGGTTGGTCAAACTTTTCATTCTTGTGAAGTTTGCGTATGTAAAAACGACTGAAAAAGAGCAAAAATAAACGTAGACATGCTTTAAAGGTACCGTAATGTTGGAAACTTTTGACGCCCATGAAATAAAACCTGTCTCCAAATAGTGTACCCCGGGTACACAATCCGGCACTAAGTGCCAGTTAGTGTACCCCGGGTACGCTATCTGGAGGGGTACCCTATGCAGCACTCTCCGGTACCGATTATTAAAATAGCCTGCTTAGTTCTTGAGATATTTGTCCTCAAATTCAAAAGAAAGATTTTGGCAATGAACAAGAGTGATAAAGAACAACCCAGCAGATTTTTTACTTTTGCAACTATGAATCGAACCGATTTGAATGAATCCTTTTTTGAATGAAAGACTGATAAATTCTTCAAAGATTGGTGCAATTTTTATTGAGATTCACAGTTTAGTTCTTGAGATATTTGCCTTAAGTCGAAACAGATTTTGGCAAAGAACAAGAGCGATTCCGTTGCATTTCATAATAAGCAGATTCCTACTGCTGGGGCTAATGATACTTTAGTGTTGAAGTAAACCGAGTTTCTGTGTCACCTGTAAAGCCTCCAGGAGCCCTTAGCAGTAGCAGGAGTCCGATTTATTACGAAGTGTAGTGGAATAATAGAAAATCGCTCTTGTTCACTGCCAAAATCACTGTTTTGATTTTGAGAGCCAATATCTCAGGAACTAAGCAGAGTACATTAATGAAAATTTCAGCAATCTTTTAAGAATTTATTTATCTTTAATTTAAAAAAGGATTTATTCAAATCGGTTGAGATTTGCGGTTGCTACAGCGAAAAATCTGCTGGGTTGTTATTTTTGGCACACCCTCTGTAGAATACTGTCAATGTGAGGCAATTTTCTTTGATTAAGCTTGCAAACATTAGTCAGACTAAAACTCATAAAGATTGCCTGTGTTTAAGACAAAAAATACCCTGTATTTTCAGAAAAATGAGGGTAAGACCAATGTAGCATTGAAATAATATACGCGCACGCTCAAATAATAGCGCCCCCAAAAGCAATCACGAAATAATATTAGTGCAGCGCTACTATTAGAAGTTTCACGGTATTTTTTATTAGAAGCCGTGGGTTTATGTTTTTAAATGTCTTTTAGATGTCCTACATTGTATTCCAGGTGTGTGTCTTTTCAGAGTGCAGTATGTATAGCAGAGAAAAGTGCATGGACATATTTGGCAGAAGACTATGCAAGTGTTCTGCCATGCAGTACTGTGATGGAATAAGTAGATCCTGTGTCTAGCAGCTATTGTACATAGGCCATTCTCAATTAATCTTCACCACATCTGTTCTTGTCTTCAGCAGTACACTTTCAAACCCAGTTTAACACTCTGCATATCACATTTCTGTTATTTTAGTCCATTAAGTTCAGTCTTCCTGAATATAGTTCATTTTGGACAAACAGGATTTGTGCTTCTGTAGCTTTTCTGCTCATCAATAAATGGCCGACTGAACCAATTCAACTCAGGTGACTTGCCAATCAAGTGCCGATATGTGGTGGATTTTTTTTAGAACGCTTGTTGCTGAGCTACACTTTCAACTTCATCCAAAACCAAAACAAGCCATTTTTTGGAATAACATTCAGGGTCGCGGAAAAAATCTCTACTGCCCATGGTGGGTTTGGGGGGTTACCGCTAAGCTAGAAAGAAAGGCCAAACCCACTCTTCCCCCGAGACAGTTTAGGGACCCCCACCCTAAAATACAAGAATTGTTTGTGGCTCTAGTAATGTCCAACTGACCGAGAAATCACTAATTTTTTTGTTTAAAATTGGCTGGAAAAGCCAACTGTCTGTACATGTATGGTGATGAGCCGCATAAATAGATACACGTCAGGGGACGTGCAAAAATGACGTCATCGGTTAGGGGGGAGGGGGGTTTGCCAAATGATGACAATCGATGGCAAGGGGGGAGGGGGGTTCGGCCAATGATGATGTCACTTTTGTCTTATAGCGGAATTTTGAGAAATTAGCCTTCAAAAACGCATTTGAAAGCATTCATAGCTTAAAATTAACAGTTTTAGTAGTATGAGGAGGCCTGGTTGGGATCCTGACCAAGAAGCGCGAGAAAATTTTGAAAAATCATCTTTCAGAAACGCACTTAAAACGAATTCTGGTCATCATTAGAGCCCTGCACAGGCCGCCCGGCAGAGAATTTTGGCTGGGTTGTTCCAGTTGGAGCCTGCCCGGGATGGATTGGGTATTTTTTTAAAATCTAGGATCTACTTTAGCCAAAACAAGTTTTTCTTTAAATCTGTTTTTTGTTTAGGTTTGTTGCGTCATTAGAAATGTTTGTTTTGTATGTACTGTACTGTACATAGTTCTCGCACAAGTGATTTTGCAAGATTTTTCGGCGAGTTTAGCTCTCCCGAAACCGGGCCAGGCCGTCCAGTGCAAAATGTCATCCGGGCGGACTCGAAATTTGATATTCCAGCCCAGGCCGTGAGAAGAGGCCCCATGCGCAGGGCTCTATTTGGACACCTTTAGTAAATAATATTTTGTTTTCTCTTATTTTTGACAGTTTTTTTCTTTCTAATTCCACCAAAAAAGGTGTACCTACTGTATGTACCTACACTGCACTTACCTTACTTGGATACCTTACTATTTTCAATACATGTAGTTCATATTTATTAACTGTGTAGCTGGGTTTTTTCACTGAATTGTAATAAATTAGTAGATTTTCGAATTTTTTTCTTTGATATTCTTAAAAATAACGAAAAATCTTCTAAAAACAAGCTGTTTCTAAATACGGGAAAATCTAGAAGAATTTAGAAGAATAACTAGAAGAATCTAAGAGCTATGGTCCCAAAATTTTCTCATTTGAATGCAGGAATTTTTGCAAATTCGGGGGGGGGGGGGTTGGAAAAAAGTGACGTCATTTTTTCGCTTTTAGAGGGGGGGTTTGGAAAATGGTGACAACTGATGACAAGGGGGGAGGGGGGGTCGAAAAATGGGCAAAAATCGATGACGTCATTTTTGGACGTCCCCTCAGATGCAGTTTTCACCACAGTGTTTGTTCACAATCTTGATTTTCGATTGCGTCTGTTTGAAAAAAAAAACTTTAATCGTGCTTGCAAACATACAGAGGACTACAATAGAAATTCAACACGAATAACGCGATACAGTAAACAGTACACAGATAGAATGAATTTCTGTAGTTTGGAGAATTTTCACAAAAAGTTTCGTGTGTGTGAGTGTGTGCTTCAGTCATTTTTGGAAAATGTGAGGTTTGCTGTTTGTTTGTGTATGTGTTCAGAAACGATTACAAACACAAACAGACTAACATCACATACAGTACAGTAGTCAGTCCAACCCGTCCTATAGTAACACACACTAAACGTCATATATGGTATCGGTACCTGTACTCAGGGATGCCTACCAAATACTAACTTTGAATTTGATATGGTATGGTATAGTATAAAGTTGGCGATTTGAATTCGATATGGTATGGTATACGTTAGCTAATTCAGTTTGAATTTGGTTGGTATGATTCTGGTATGAATTTGGTCCAGTAGTGGTAGTTTGCTGTGATAATAGTCATAGAAGCCTTTGGAAATTATGCTCAGTCCAGCTTTCTTGAGTTTTTTCCAATTTAAACATGCAGAAAGGATTGGAATATATTTTGACGCATTTGAAAAGTGTTATAAATATAGCCAACAAGCTAGTACTAAACCTTACCAAAATCATAATTCTAGCACTAAAATTATCTGGTAAAGGCGTTTGATTTTGATATGGTATGGTATAGTGTAGAAGGAGCTGTTTTGAATTTGGTTTGGTATGGTACTATTCAAAGACTGATCTTAGTACTAGTACAATTTTGGTATGGTACGAATCCCCCTGCCTGTCCTAAGTGTTCGAAGGTTCCACCTGAACCAGGGCGCCCCAGTAAGATGTGTAAGCCTTTCTAAACTTGCTACTAAAGACGAGTAGCAAGAAGGGGTTAAGATTTGTGAAGAGAGCTATGGCTGGGAAGGCCGTGAATCCTCCCAGGCCATCCAGCCATTCTTCAAACAGCCATAAATGGATGTAGTTGAGATTCAGATACAGATAGCAAGAACACAACACTCCGCCCATGATAGCTAGGTTCCTCTCTCCCGTTCTCTGCACCTTCTGTTGCGCTGTCATTTGCTGACTGTTGGTGCGCCATATCTGCAAGATTGAAATCAGCTCGCAGCCACTTGAGATTTGCAGAAAACTTATACCGTGTAAATCATGATTAGATGCGCCACGACTAGCACAGGTGCGACGGTGAAACTCTCGAGGCCCACCATGGCTGTCCAGTACATGCGACGTACCTTAAGCGACAAGGTGTCTTCATAGGTCAATTTGCAAAAGGTTCAGTGGTATGAAGCTAACCTCTGGGTCTTGAAAGGTGGCCCAGAGGGTGATGTTGCTGCCCATGTGACTTCTGCAGCACGGATGCATCATGGGAAGTGAGAACGGAAACAACCAGAACCATTGAAAGGTCACAGCTGCGATCAGCACTTTTCGTGACCAGATCTATACAGTTCAGTATATACTGTAGTTCAGTAGTACCGGAGTTTCCCACTTATAAGACCTGGTCGTATAACTGGAAAATTCCCAAATTTAGGGTCACTTTTGGCGCCCCTTTGAAGACCAAGGTCTTTATACTGTCAGGCACTTAACGCCGTTTGTGGTACCGACACCATATAAGGTGTCGGTCACCATATATGGTACCGGCACCATATATGATGCCCCCATGTTCGGCGACTGTGGTGGTACCATATATGGTACCCCTTACCCTTAAAATCTGGCGGATTTTTAGTGACAGTGAAAAGTTGTCAGAACGACAGTGAATCTTGCGAAATTTGTCGAAAGAACACGCAAGTATTTTGTTTTGAAAGAAAGACGACCTTACCAGATTGTAGTGGTCGAACCAGACA
The DNA here is from genome assembly GCA_030248155.1 of Sabatieria punctata. Lineage (NCBI taxonomy): Eukaryota > Metazoa > Nematoda > Chromadorea > Araeolaimida > Comesomatidae > Sabatieria > Sabatieria punctata. The sequence goes on from JASANB010002283.1 coordinate 24,274, forward strand.
ATGCTTGTGAACCGGTTGGCGCACAACAGAACCACCCCAAACACTTGCACATAGTACCAACCCCAGGCGTTCATTTTGTTCACCGTTTGAAACAACTAAATCTTTCAGATACAAGCATTTACTCTGTTCAAAAAACTTTACATACGGTCGAATCAATGATGGCATGCGTGATGGCCAGGTTGTTCCAAAGAAGGAGTGGCAATCTTCGCATAAAGAGCTCAAAGATATTGTTGCAGACATCTGCTACACCGAGAGATATGCAGAGCAAGTAAAAACTGCCCTTTAATCTGGTTTTCCGCTTGGACACCAGAACAACCATCACCGAGATGTACACTGGCAAACACAATGCGTATGAGGCATGCAGAATCCATTCCACTATGCAGATCACATCACACTCGGCCATCGTTCAGGTCGGTCGCCCTGTGGTTTATGGAATGGCATTTAATTTCTTCAAGCTGATTTGGTTCGGAGCACAGGTGCTTTTCGGCCGCTCCTTTAATCACGTTCACTTTAATTGCGCCTTTCTGTAGATTAACTAATTACCTAAATATCATAAGGTGTGCCGATTGCGAAGACACCATAAAGTTCTAAGACCAAGTTATCCGATCCGATCAAATGTGCGACAACGATCAGATCTGTGTGGTCCATTTCGCGACCCCGTTGTTGTCATCTCGGACGTTTTCCTCCTATCACTAAATGGGATAGATGCCAAAGTACTGGAAGGTTGACAAAGTGACAATCAAACGGGCCTCACAGCCACCGGACTGCTAATCTTTGTGATACGTAAATTAAATGCATTTAATTCCGTTGGTGACAGACAATGTTCCGCTTCGTGTGCATATTTTCTTAATTTCTCTTCTGTTGGGGAGACATTTCCATTTTACATATTACACTTTTTTGGAACTTCTCAAGTTTTCGACCGAATGGGTAGCCATTGCGTAGATTAGTGTTTCAGGTATATACCATTTTTTGCCAATTTTTCGTTTTAAACTTGTTTAAACTGGCCAGAGTCCGGAGTTCGTTTTAAACTGGCCAAAGTCCGCGGGTTTGGTCGATTGCGCTTATATTTGTGTTTAATCGATAACCACTTATCACTGCTACCCACCTGTTCTTGCGGTGATGTGTCCGTTAACGGGTTCCATTCGAATGCTACGATTGTTTTAGTAAGCAGTTGTCACAACAACTCATTTTTCATTTTTCCTTGAATCCAAATGCGGAAAAATACGCACCTAAGGTAGGCCTACTAAAATTGATAGCGTTTTTTCGCTAGATGAAGCTAGAATCGCAAACTTGATAGCGTTCTTTCACTAGATGACCTATTTAGAATCTTTCTTTTTTTCGCTCTTTACAAGTGTTATTTGTGGTTTCAAGCGAACCACAGTCCACGCAAAGAAGTGTTTGACCACTAATTTTTCTAATTGTGCTTATTCTGTTGCACACCTATCTGCACTTCTGAGCTAATGTACATACATCTATGCGCATGAGTTTGAGCAAGTTTTCTAAGCAGCTGTTCCGGGGGTAAGCGGCCGGTCATCAATAAAATGTAAAGACATGTAAGCGCGTAATCTATCCTAGCTTGCAGTAATTAGTCGTTGGGATGTAGAAAAATGATCTAGACGTCGGAGGCAGTTGTTTGATATCCGACTTGTTCCATTTTGTTAAAGATTTTCAATTTGGGTCCTTGCCGTTTTATACTGGTTGACTAGACATCGAAAATGCGCAAACTGATGTAGAGCTGAATATAGCATGCAGTAATTAGCAAATTTTTGGTGTGTCCAATAATAATTTGCAGATCGAAAAGCAGTCGTTTTATACCAGACTTGGTCGTTCTGTTTGCTACAAATTACAGTCGAAGTACTCTTTCTTTCCTGCTTGGGGGTTCGGGGTTCACTCGCGTAGCGAACAAAAAGAATTAAGAAATTTAATTTTGCAGTGTTGCGGAAAAGGAAGAATAAAAAATGGCGTCAGATTATTCAACGTGGGATTTTGAAATGAGAGAGGTGAAGAAAGAAGAAGACCAAGACGGTGAGCAACCTTTTTGGTGTTTGTTTGGCATAATAATAAGCCTTATAATAATATGTAACAAAGCAAACAAGGGCGTTGTCAAACTATGTATGTAGTGTGTTGTGCGGTCTAATTCTGCTTTCAATTTGGTAACGTGCGTCTGTAGTAATGTGCACTGCTTGCTTAATTCAGGACGTTGGCCGCCGGCCGTTCGTTTAGCTAGCCAGATGTTCTTATGATCTGTTTATCGCTCTCCGATTACTCACTCCGATAAAATGCCTTAGCCGACACTGGCCGCTTGGTCTCAGCTCTCTCTAACAATAATATAAAAGCCTGTACCCACTGCGCGACAGGTTATGGGCCCAGGTGCTGTGCCTGTGTGACCCTCTGTCAGCGCTTTTAACAGTACTGTGTCTTGTGGCCCGCTGTGGGCATTTGCCATTCTGTTTCCTGATTCCTAAGAAGATTCAGTCGTCATTATGGCTTGTTCCTCAACACAGTTACCGATGTTGAAACCTGGCAATTGGTGCACGTGGAAAATTCTGGTCAAGAATTATCTGCTGGCAAAGGATTACTGGCCGATTGTTAGTGGAGAGGAAGAAGAGCCGCCAGCTGCTAATCCTCAAGCTGCGCAAGACGAAGAAGGTCAGCCGCAAGCCGCTGCCGACCCACCTGCCCCACTTCCCGAAAATGTCAGAACCTACCGTCAACGTAAGTACATGGCTATGTACGTGTTGGTCAGCGCGTTGTCGCCGGAGGTTGTCAAAGTGATAAACATTCAAGATGACTCGGACCCGGCCGCCCTGTGGCGCCGATTGTGCAATCACTTTGACAAGCGCTCCTTCCTGTCCTTGAGTCACATTATCGGCGAGCTGGAGAGACTTTCGTTTGACGGCAAAAGGAAGCCATCTGAGTGGCTGGCAGAGCGCGAAAAGCTGTACGATCAACTGCGCGCCATGCACCAAGAGGTCCCTGCTTGGATGCCGATTACGCAAGCTGTGAATGGATTGCCCAGCGGCTGGGAGTCCGTTCGGTCTGTTGTTGCACATGCTAGCAACAATGCCACTGATGACAATCCATACACCATCGAACAGTTAGCGTCTCAGCTGGACGATGAGTGGCGCCTTCGCAACAAAGGTAAAGATGTGCAAGCTTTGGCAGCACGCAGTAGTGACAGTTCGCAAGCTAGGAAACATGGCCGTGGTCGCGGAGGAGGCAAATCTCAGCCTAGAGGGGGAGGCGGCGCAAAGAAAAGCACAGAGTTCAAAGGAAAGTGCTTTAACTGTGGTGGCTCTGGTCACAAAGCGCCACAGTGTCCTTCCCCAAAACGTACTAAGGCGACACCAGTGAGCAATGATGGTCTAGTGGCAGCGCATGCAGATGATGATTCTGACTTTGTGACTGGCTTACTAGCAGCAGACCAAGGTGGTGTTCAAAATCGCATCCTCATCGATTCTGGCGCTTCACACCACATGACACACCTGCGTGACCAGCTGCAGAATTACCGTGCCTTTGAGAACCCCATTCGCATTCGCATTGCTGATGATAAAGCGATTCTGGGGATTGGAATTGGTGATTTGCCTGTCCAAGTAAATCTTGGTCAGTCCCAAGCTGCTGTCAAGTTGCTTGACTGCTTGTTTGTGCCCAAACTTTCTGTGACTCTGTTCTCTGTTCGAGCCTGCGATCAGAAGGGATTTGCCACTGTGTTCAAAGGTGGCATGGCATCGATTGTGGACCCAGCTGGGGTTCACCGGGCACAAGGTCAGCTTGTCAATGGCACCTACCAACTCTTGGGCAGTGTTCCATTTCGCAGTGAGTGGTCAAGCTGCGATTACTGTTATGAGAGACTCTGCTTTCAAAGAAGAATCGTGTGGACTTGCAACAGCTGACACCACTGGAGCGCAAACTGGATGTCCCCCTCAATTAGGAGGGACCCAAGGCATTGAGGCCAATGATCAGCATGGCACCCCCACTGGTAAGCTGTATCGCTCTTCAGTCTGTTCGGCGTTGTCTGCTCAACCTCTAGAAGTCTGGCACAAACGGTATGGTCACATTGGCTATAGTGATGTCCAGCGAGCCATTTCGGTTGTTGATGGCCTGCAAGTGTCAGATCGTGAGAAGAGGTTCTGTAATGCCTGTGCAACTGGAAAAGCGAAGCAACAGCCATTTCCTCAGCAGTCTCAGTTCCGAGCCACTCGCCCTCTACAGCTGATGCATACTGACGTTAGTGGTCCATATTCGCCTAGGTCTCTTGGTAGCAAACGTTACTTTGTCTCATTGATTGATGACTACTCTCGAATGTCCTATGTGTTTTTTGTTGCGGAAAAGGCTGACATTTTTCGAGTTCTAAGTCAGCAAATTCTGTTGCTTGAAAATGAGACTGGTACCAAACTGTGTATGCTTCGATCTGACTGTGGTGGCGAATATGTTTCTACTGAGTTTGCAAACTGGCTGGCTGCGAAAGGGGTGAAGCATCAGAAGACTGTGCCAGGTTCGCCTCAACAGAATGGGGTGGCTGAAAGGTTCAATGGCATCATCCTGGGAAGAGCCCGTGCTATGTTGTCTGATGCCGGTTTTCCAAAGACCTTCTGGGCTGAAGCCATTGCTTGTGCTACCTATCTGCGCAATTTAGCACCCACCAGTGCTCTAGATGGCAAGACTCCCTATGAGCTGTGGTTTGGTCACAAACCAAAAGTCAGTCATCTTCGCAGTTTTGGCTGCCTTGGTTTCTCTCGCTGTACACCCTCAAGGAAACTGGATGCTCGCGCTGAACTTGTCTATCTGCTTGGTTACTCTCTGGAGTCCAAAGGCTATCGTGTGTGGAGCCCTTCTTCCAAGCGTGTTCTTATCCATCGCGATCTGCAGTTTGATGAAACCCGTTTCTATGGTCATTCTGGGGTCGGGGTGGTACATCAGGAGGAGGAGGAGAAGGAGACAACCGGTGTGATTGATGTACCATGGTCTCACTCACCCCTGCCTGTGGTACAGCAACCAGCTGTGCACCAACAAGAGCAACTGGTTGAACCAAACAACCAAATTCCAGAACAGTTGGAACAGCATGATCACCCAGAAGCTGAGCCAGACATTCAGAATGAGGAGCAATTTCAGGAGGAGCAGCGTGCGCATGGAAGGCAACCTGCAGCTGCAGCACCACAAAAGCGATCACAACGCATCAACAAGGGTGTGCCCCCTAAACGCTTTGGAGACTGGTTTGCAAAGTCTGCTCAACAGGTAGCTGAGCCAACAAGTTGGAAGGAGGCAATGCACAGTCCAGAAGCAGGTCAGTGGTTAGAAGCAGCGCAAAACGAATTTTCTTCGCTCCAGACATTCAAAACATGGGATCTGGTTCCACCTCCCAATGGACGAAAAATCATTGGATCTCGATGGGTGTTTCGCAACAAAACTGACGAATTTGGTCGCCCTACCAGATTCAAGGCACGTCTTGTAGCCAAGGGCTATTCTCAGAAATTCGGAATCGACTTCTTTGATGTCTTCGCACCTGTGATCCGATGGGAATCAGTGCGTGCACTGTTTGCAGTAGCAGTCCTCAGAAAGATGTCTGTCCATCAGTTGGACATTGAAACAGCCTTCTTGCATGGATATCTTGAAGAAGAAGTGTTCATGAGTCAGCCTGAAGGTTTTGTCGATCCAGATCATCCTGAGTATGTCTGCAAGCTTCGTCGCAGTTTGTATGGACTAAAGCAAAGTCCCAGGTGTTGGAATTTGGAGTTGCATCAAGCATTGCAAGCCATGCAGTTCAAGCAATCCAGTGCAGACAAGTGCTTGTATGCAGGCAAGGTCAATGGTCAACTAGTGCTTCTTGGAGTGTATGTTGATGACATTGTGGTAGCAAGCGCATGTCCAAAGGCTCTGGCGCATGCAAAACGACTGATTGCTCAGAAGTTCAAGTCAAAGGATTTGGGTCCTCTTAAGCACTTCCTGGGAGTGCAGGTTCAACAAACAGAGTTGGGAATTCGCATGGGTCAGTCAACCTATGCCAAGAAAGTGCTTCAAAGATTCTCCATGGAAGAAGCGAATCCTGTGCGCACACCGATGGCGGTGAATCAGGAGCTTATTCCAAACACCCCCGATGGAGAAATAGCGGATTCTACAACCTATCAGTCGATCCTTGGGTCCTTGATGTTTCTGGCTGTGTCCACTCACCCAGACCTCTCCTTTGCTGTGCATCGGCTAGCACAGTTTTCTTCAAATCCTTCACCAACTCACATGCAAGCTTTGAAGAGGGTACTGCGGTACCTAAGAGGAACAGTTGACTATGGGCTTGAGTTTACTGGAGAGTCGTCAGAACTTCTTCTGTATTCAGACAGTGATTGGGCCAGCGATATCACCACACGCCGATCAACAACTGGTTATGTGTCACTGCTGGCTGGTGCGCCCCTGTCATGGGCTAGCAGGAAGCAAGCTTTGGTGACAAAGTCAACCACTGAGGCCGAATTTGTAGCACTAGCAGAAGCTGTTGGTGAGCTCAAATGGTTGAGAATGCTGCTACAAGATTTGCAGTTGCCACAGAAAGGGCCTACCAGAGTGTTTGAAGACAATCGATCAACAATGGCTCTGGCCCTAAGTCCTACAACTCACCTCAGAACCAAACACCTGGATGTCAAGCTGAAGTTCGTTCACGACTATGTGCTACATGGCTATGTGCAACTGGAGCACGTAAGAACTGACAAACAACTTGCTGACGCACTCACAAAACCTGTCCCCTTTTCAGCTTTCTCCTTCTTTAGACAGGAAGTAGGATTGGGTCCCGGTTAAGTGTTGCGTCCTTCTTTCTTTAGGCCTCTCTTCTTTCGCTTTCTTATATTTTTGGCGCGCAAGTACTTCGGTTATGTCACTTGTTAATGTCCGTTGTGCAGATCTGTAGTGTTGTCTGATCTCTGATAGTTAAGACAAGAGGCATTTCATTTCTTTACGCTATGAGCTATGGTGCATTAACTAACCATTGTGTTCTGCTGGGTGCGCGTTTTTTGTGGGCTTAACTACTTGCGTGTTTTATCTTGCTTCGTATATTAGACCGAGGAGGAGTGTCAAACTATGTATGTAGTGTGTTGTGCGGTCTAATTCTGCTTTCAATTTGGTAACGTGCGTCTGTAGTAATGTGCACTGCTTGCTTAATTCAGGACGTTGGCCGCCGGCCGTTCGTTTAGCTAGCCAGATGTTCTTATGATCTGTTTATCGCTCTCCGATTACTCACTCCGATAAAATGCCTTAGCCGACACTGGCCGCTTGGTCTCAGCTCTCTCTAACAATAATATAAAAGCCTGTACCCACTGCGCGACATGCGTCTGTTGGGTCTGCCCCCATTGGGTTTAGGCCAGACCCCAAACTGAGGTCGCCGGGTCACCAGTTGGAAGCAGGAATGGATTGTAGGAGAGGTTACGTTCCTTTCGTGTTGCATTACTGTTACACAGTTACGGAAACACCTGATTTTTTCCATTGCGCAAATTAGCATTATTAGGGAACGTTGCGCAGATTTGGCATTCGCGTAATTATCATCCTGGTAAATGTATAGTTTGCGGGCGTAAAATCAGGAACCGACCCTAGATTGAAATAAATACTTTTAATGATCATAACTAATTATAAATTAACAAGTTTCATCGATAAATATCGATTATCGATTATATTTTTTGGCAAAATTCCAAAATTTCAAAATCGTCCAAAATGGTCATGTTATAATATCATTTGAAAGCCCTTCATCTGGTGAGTCTAATGATCACTACATCAGCATAGGGCACGCCACCGGGGCCTGTTTTGCCAAATAAAAAAGTACCCCTAGAGACGCATCAGCATAGGCACGCTCCGGAGGGCCTGTTTTCCAAATATAAAAATACCCCTAGGGGACGCATTAGTATAGGCACGCTACGGATGGCCTGTTTTCCAAATATAAAAATACCCCTAGGGGACGCATTAGTATAGGTACGCTCCTCTCATGCCATTACATAATTTTTGCACGCCCCGCCCCCCCAAGGATGAAACTTTAGGTAAATTGACATGCCTGCTCTTTTCAGACATTCCCGGCAGTCATAGTCGAAGCGAGTTTTCCAAGTTCATATCAGTCTCAAAACCGTCTGGGAAGGATTTGATGCGAGGAGACACTAAAAGCTCAACTTCTATTGCATCTTCTAATTCTAATGCGATCAAGACTGACTATGCTTCCAAATTTGTGTGCTCCTTCTGCCCTGCCAACTTCAAAACCCGCTCTGCACTTACCAGCCATTGGAAGCAGCAGCACACAGTGCAGTTGGCATCTTCGAAAATGGTAATGAAGATGAAAAAGAAGAAAATGGACTTTGTAAAACAGGTGCGTAGTTTTTTTGAACAGAAGCAACAGAGATCATCGGTCATTTGGATTGAGTGATTAGTGAACGACAATTTTCTGCTACCTACCATAATACCATTGCGGCACACTTGGTGAAGTGGTTTCTTCATCCACTTGGCAGGCAAGTTTCTTGCCGCAAAGAGTTGGTTGTCGGCACAAAGCCAACCCAGGCCACCAAAAGCTGGTGACAGTGAGTAGGTAAATGGGAACCAACTGGAGCTGCCGTTGCACCTAAAGCTACTATAGCAACCACACGTGTTGGGACATATGGGAACAAGGACAGCTGACACTGAGACCCACCCAGACAGACACCGAGCATGTCTGCCGGCCATACATGTACTAGGGGGGTTTGGGGGGTTACCCCCCTGCTGGAAAGGCCAAACCCCCCCTCACCCCCCCCCCCCCCGAGACAGGTTAAGGGACCCCCCCCCCCCCGACCAAAAAATACAAACAAGTGGTGGTAGTGGCTCCAGTATTAACAAACTGGGTCAGAAATCACTAATTTTAGCCAAAAATTCACTTGAAAAGCCTTTGGAAACCGAATTTGGCGTTTCCACTGCTGATATTTAAGAAAAATCGGTGTTTTTGGAAGCTCTTTTTGTCATTTTTTGCTTGTTTTTAGCTTTAAAACGCTATTTGGCAGCTTAAAATAGCGATTTTTAGCGTCCTTACTGAGAAAAACGTGCTAAAAACGCATTTCTAGGCGTTTTGGAGCTTTTTGAAATTTGGGACCCCCCACCTGGGCGAACCCCCCCTCGACCCCCCACCTGAGGAACCCCCCTACCCCCCTCCCCCAGGTCGGCCTGGAGCTGTTACATGTATGCTGCTGGCTAGTAGTAAAGGCAGCGAACGAAGGGCAAGATGTGGGTGTGTGTGATGAGCCCACAGTGTGGCCTAATGCAGGGGCCATGACGGCCCCGCCCAGACAATCCATCTATCTATCCTATCGTACCGTTCACATAATTATGGCTGTGTGTGCTTGGCAAGTCCTTTTGCTGTAGCTTGCCGCTAGTGGCGAAACACCAACTTGCAGCTTTTTGTGTATAACTGCCCACATTCCTTTTTCAGCGCCTCACTCGACGGCCTTCCTCACTGATCTGTGATGACTGTGGCACTTGTTCTCGAACACACAGTGCTATGGGTCTACACATGAGACTGACTCACCAATTCCTTCCGCAAAGCGGTTTTTCATGTGTGAATTGTGCCACTGTGTTCCCATGCTACAAGCTTTTGCTCCAGCACTATGCTACACACAGTCATCTTCAGTTGACCAAGGTTAAGCAGCAGGATTCCAGGAAGTTGGCGCTCGGAAGGCGGAAGCGTTTCATCTGTGATCATTGTGACAAGGGTTGTCGGTCCCACAATGCAGTGAGCAGGCACATAATCACCAAGCATAACGTCTCAGTCTCTGACCCATTTTTTTGCAAGCCCTGCAACAGGAGGTTCACTACTTGTGCTGGTTTCATCAAGCATCGCTACACTTTTGGCCACATCCAGCGAATGCAAGTCACCTACTTCTGCAGGTTCTGTTCCAAGCGCTGCAATTCCCTCAAGCAGATGCTGGCTCATGAGTTTAGTCATGACACCAAGACACCACAGGACATCAGCAAGCCACCACAGGACATCACCAAGACGCCACAGGCCATTACCAAGACACCTGCACCCCCAAAGCCTCAGTTCTTCTGCAGTTACTGTCCAAGACAGTTTGAGTCGATGATCAGCCTTGAGAGCCATGAGCGTTATCACAGACGGTGTGATCAAGATCAGCTGTCCCTGCGGCAAGTCAGCTTACTGAATGACTCATTCCAACAGTCAACATCTACAGCTTGTCACAGCTCTGGTGTAAAATTGGTCTGCAGTTACTGCTCAAGTGTCTTCTCAAAGATGCATGGCTTGGAGAGTCACATTAGGTTGGTGCACAAGAACCCAACGCTGCAGAACATTCGCAGTTGTGAGCTTTGCCAGCTGAGTTTCTCTAATCAGGCTGCTCTAGCCGCTCATCAGAACAAGGCTAAAGGGCCATTTGGTTGTCTGCACTGTGATCGGGTCTTTGCCTCTGACTGTCTATGGCAATTGCATGTGAAACATGAGCACAAGAGGTACACTGTCGAAGGCGGTCTGAAATTTCCTTGGTTGTGCTGCAAGTACTGTGGTTCATTGTTTCGGTCTATTCTTGGTTGGCTTGATCATGAGCGCAAGCTGATGCTGTTAAACTGCTGCCAGTGCTTAAGGAGTACCTTTGAATCTCGACAGGAGTTCAAATGTCATCTGGAAAGTCATGTAAGTGGTTTATGAGATGATGGTGTTTATGTGGGATGCGATCAGTTCACCAAAATCATTTCGCCAAAACTCAGTTGGCTGTAAACGTTTCGCTGGATGTTCAGTTGGCTGAAAGTCAGTTCGCTGACTGTTCAGTTTGCCGAATGATCAGTTCGCCGAATTGAAAAATACTATATCCTGGCAGCTAATTTGTGACCTCCGCCAGCCATGCTGTTATGAGATTGTTTGGCCTAACCTAAAAGGCGCTGCCATAGCTGACCACTATCCGTTTAATGCCATTGGTTCAATTGGCACAGCCATTTTACTTCATACATGCACCTAATGCTAGCGATATAAACTATAAGATAGATACAGGACAGGACAACTTCCAAAAAATAACAAACAGTTCTGACAAACCTTTCAAGGAAGTAACAATCATAAAAATGCATTCACAGAAATAGGTTTCACTGATCATACCATATTAGACAAAAGCAATGACACGTCACTGAGACAAGAGATGAGTACTAAGTCAGTAAGACAAGTTGTGGGCGATGCCTCTCAGGTACTGTACCACATCACGATTTTGGTATCTGTTGGCGACAGACATGGGCTAGCATTTCGGCTGAGGGGCGGGGTAGAATTTTCAATTCCCGAGGGGGGTATGAGCGCTTGAGGGGGTGGTAAGCCAAAAAGTCCGATTGTTTGCTAAAATCAAGGTTTTTTAGCTTATTTTTCGTTAAAATAAACTATTCTGAGCTGATTTACATCTAATCCAGGCATATTTTTATCATAATTTTCTATACTAAATTCTTCCAAAAAATTCCTGAGGGTTGTAGTGTAGTATTCGTTCGGGAGCCGAACAGTCGGCGAACTGAATTTCAGCCAACTGAACATTCGGCGAAACGTTTTCGGCCAACTGAGTTTCGGCGAACTGTACCCAACCCGTTTATGTTGAGCCAAAACTTCAGATTTTTCTTGTACAGACACTGAGAATTTAGGCCCAATTGAGAAATCTGGAGATTGGTTTATTGAAGTGCAAGTCTGCAAATCAGTCAAAAGCGAGTTCTCAGGTTCAGTGAAGTGAAAGAAGTTGTCATCCTTGGACACGCTTTATGGATGGATATAGCAGACTTTCTTGTTTTGGATGTGGCCAACATATTGGATTAGTTTGGTTGGGGTTTAGTCTATACAGTTTTGGGATTGGTCCCATTGTATTGTACCCAGGGCTGTTGGGTCGGTTTTTTTCCTCGGTTTTTTTCGTTTTTTTCCGGAAAAAACCGGTTTTTTTCCTAGGGGCTCGGAAAAAAACTAAAATGCGGGAAAAAAGTCAAGCAAGTTTTTAAAGGAAATAGGCACAATAACCGGTTGAATTCGCTTCAAATGCTTTGAATTTACGTTAATAGAAGCCTTACAAGCATTTCCATGGCATAACTTAGCTGTTTTTGGCAAAAAATACCGGTACCATTTTCAGGCAACTTCTATTTTGGTTTTTTTGTTGTTTTAAAATCAAATTACGACTCTAAAAGATGAAATTAGTGGATTTTGTAGTAAAACTCACGCTATTTCGTTGAATTCTGCAATAAAAAGCGATTGTTAAAAATTTTTTTTCTGTCATCTTGGAAAATAACTTTTGAAAAATAACCGCAAAAAAACCGGCTTGAGTTTTTTTCCGGAAAACAAACAGCCCTGATTGTACTTAAGTGTGCGATAACCTTTCTGTTAGTTTTTCTGATCCAGCCAGCAGCAAGCATAAACTGTTTTTAAAACCATTTGTTCTTCATGAATCGTTATTCATTTACGATGCTGTACAATTTGATTGAGACCAAATTTGTCATCATTGTTGGTTGCTCAGACGTACCAATCTCCGTTGTTTAATTTTTTCCTTCAGAAACCAATGGCGGAAAATATAGAGGCTATTCTTGATTTCATGGAGGCCAGCCCCGAGCTCGTTTTATACGGTAGCTCATGTTCTGTTAATTTAAAATGGATTTGGACTTAACGCCGTTAATGGTACCGACACCATATAAGGTGCCGGTAGCATATATGGTACCGTTACCGAGGGTAGTGATGGTACCGTCACCATATATGGTACCGGTACCATATATGGTGCCCCCGCGTTCGGCGACTGTGGTGGTACCATATATGGTGCCGGTACCTTATGTGGTGACGGTACCATATATGGTACCACTACCATATATGGTACGAAATCTGAACGGTGTGGTACCATATATATATGGTACCGGTACCGGTAACAACGCGAAGGTGGGGGTACCATATATGGTACCTACCACTACCATATATGGTACGAAATCTGAACGGAGTGGTACCATATATATATGGTACCGGTACCGGTAACAACGCGAAGGTGGGGGTACCATATATGGTACCTACCACTACCATATATGGTACGAAATCTGAACGGAGTGGTACCATATATATATGGTACCGGTACCGGTAACAACGCGAAGGTGGGGGTACCATATATGGTACCTACCACTACCATATATGGTACGAAATCTGAACGGTGTGGTACCATATATATATGGTACCGGTACCGGTAACAACGCGAAGGTGGGGGTACCATATATGGTACCTACCACTACCATATATGGTACGAAATCTGAACGGTGTGGTACCATATATATATGGTACCGGTACCGGTACAACGCGAAGGTGGGGGTACCATATATGGTGCCGGTACCGTATAAAGTCAGGTAGTTACTACTTTATGGTCTTTTAGGAGCCGTTCATGAACTACGAATTCAAAATTTTGCACCCCACCCTCTGCGAGGTTTTTCGACGTTCAACCAACCACCACCCCCCTCTCTGAACGTCGTAGTTTATGGACGGCCCCTTAGTCTGTAGTTAGTTAGTCTTTTAGTTTGTAGTTATAGTAGTCATTACAAACTAGGTCTACCTGTGCGTTTGTATACCAACGAACGAAAGTTGTTTTGGCAGCTCAAAGCGTACCGCACTGACAAAAGGAAAGTTTTATGGCAATTGATTCCATGTCACGTTCATGCCATCTATAAACGGCACCGAAACAGCTAGTCTGAGCTGAACACAGTTTTAACAGTTCTTGCTTTCTGTGGTTGCACACAGTGTACCAGCTAGCTCTACTCAGACCAATGAAACTTCTGTCGGTATCAGTATCACTGGTTATTTTCTCTCTCAGCCTGGTCATAATAGTCCGCGGCCAAGCAGATGCAGAACCAGACCGGCCATGTACAGGTATGCAAGTTTTTCTTAACTGTAACCAGATCAATTTACATTCCTTCGTGTGACAAGCAGGGCTGTTGGGTCGGTTTTTTTTTCGGAAAAAACCGGGTTTTTTTCCAAGAGGCTCAGAAAAAACTCAAGCAAGTTTTTAAAGGAAATAGGCACAATAACTGGTTAAAGTTGTTTCAAACGCTTTTGAATTTACGTTAATTGAACCCTTACAGGCATTTCCATGGCATAACTTAGCTGTTTTGGCAAAAAATGCCGGTACCATTTTCAGGCAACTTTTATTATTGTATTTTTGTTGTTTTAAAATCAAATTACTACCCTAAAAGATGAAGTTAAGTTAGTGTATTTTGTAACAAAACTAACGCTATTTCGATGAATTTTGCAATAAAAGCCATTGTTCAAATTTTTTTTCGGTTATCTTGGACAATAAGTTTTGGAAAAAAATCGAAAAAAACCGGCTTGAATTTTTCCGGAAAAGAAAAATCCCTGGTAACAAGCAATAAATATCGACTCTGCTAGTTTCCACCCACCAGTCAGGGTTAGAGATCTGATCAGGATTTGATTTGATGGGCAAGACTCCGGTGAGCCATGCCCGCCGGGTATCAACAAAATCAGGCCCTCCAAAATTCAGCCCGTTCCGCCGGTTTTTGCTTTGCCTGTCTAAAGTTTTTTAAAAAGTAGGGCAGAAGTTTCAAATGAATTTAAGCCATACATGTAACAGGGGGGTCTGCCCCCCACCCGACTTAGGCCAGACCCCCCCCCCCCCCCAGATGGGACCCCCCCCCCCCCCCCGACACGCTTTCACCGACCCCGCCCCCCTCCGATTTTTCTGGCAAGTAAATTTTCGAGCAAATTTTTGCAATTTTTTACACTTTCACACACAAAAATTGCCAAAATCGCCTGCAAAACAGCACTTTTTAGCTGTATTTCAGCCCAAATTAGCGATTTTTGGCGATTTTTAGGCCAAAAATTGCGATTTTTCTCGATTTTTGAGCTTTTTTTAGTGCCCACCCCCTCCCCCAAAATTCTGGCTCAGACCCCCCCCCCCCGGCCGGCGCCAGACCCCCCCCCAACCCCCTCCCCCCATCGGCGGATGACCTGTTACATGTATGATTTAAGCTAAGCTTTGAAATCTCGACCGATTTGAATGAATCATTTTATAAATGAAAGATAAATAAATTCTTAAAGATTGCTGAAATGATTGTACTCTGCTTAGTTCCTGAGATATTCGCTCTCAAAGTGGTTTTGGCAATGAAGTAATGAACAAGAGTGATTTGTCTAGTTCATTGCCAAACTTCTCTGTTTTGACTTTGAGGGCAAATATCTCAGGAACTAAGCAGAGTATGTTAATACAAGCCAGCCTCTCCACACAGTCAGTGGGGGAGAAAGCAGACCCCTGTTTCCTGTATGATGCTAAATAATTTTATTTAACAGACGAGCAGCACGGCGACTGCCACACATTGTGTATAAGGGACTTGAATTGCCGAATCAAAGACTGCATTCAGTCATTCAAGAACAACAGCCGATATTGCGAGTGCGAAAAATGCGCCAAGAAGTGCACTAGTAAGTGGTTTGTTCGTGGGCAAATTGAATGAAAGTACTGTGGATCAGGTATACCTGTACCTGTACTGTACCTGATTATCAGGTAGATTTGCAATATCCACCTGATATCTATCTGATACCTGATCGGGTACTTTTGAACTGTACCTACCTGATTTTGGGTATTTTTGGCCTGAATCAGGTAGTTCTTCGTTTTCAAAAATAGCATCAAAAGAAGAATTTTTTAATGAAAAAGCGTTTAGAACAACTAACTCTTCAAATTTTTTCGTCCTCGTTGTCCAGTAGTACTCCAGGCCATTTCTGACTCATATAAACTGTTAATTCCTGATAAAATTACACTCAGAATGCTTTTAAAACCGCTTTTTTAGGCTAACTTTTGAAAATTTTCTTTCCCAACAATGTATCCTCAAAAATTAACCTTTTTGGCAAATTCTAGGTAAGCCACTGAGTGGAGGCGAAAACACCTTGATTTATAAGAAACCTTACCAATATCGGCGAAAACCAACACAAGCGGAAATGGATCTGGAAAGCGATACCAAATCCCTGAGATAATTTTGAGAGCAGGTTTTCGGCGTTTTGTATAATATTTAATGAAAAAATTAACATTTATAAATTTGTTTTTGGTGAAAAATTGCTAAAATGACTGCAACCAAACTACTTTCAGCTGTCTTTGGAGCCCAAGTTGGTATTGTGAGCGATTTTTTGGCTAAAATCCAGATTTTAACTTTTTTCGACAAAATACCTCATACCTAATACCTGATACCTGTATTTTTGAGAATACCTACTTGTACCTGATACCTAATTGGGTATTTTTTAGATACCTGTACCTGATTCCTGACTTTAGGTACTTTCTCAATACCTGCCCACAGTAAATGAAAGCATGTGCAACGGCGTAGCTCTAGCTGAGCTGGCAATCTTTGTGACTAAGGCGCCTATTATAAAGAATTGTGTGTTTAGCTCATGCCATATTTTTCTCCTGCTATAACTTCTGCTTGGACAAGCCCTCCTGTCCCACTTACCACTGCACTCCACTACACATCATTCCGAAGAGGAACGTGAGATGCGATTGCGCTAAATGTAATCCGTGATGTGCAAAGCTTTTCTATGCTTTATCGCTGTCGCTACTACCAATAAAGTCATCTCATCTCATTTCCACTCCAGTCTAATTTAGGACAACAGCTCACTTATTTCCATTCTGTTGCGTTCAAAACAGACAAACGCAGTGTATATGCTCTGTCTTAGACCACGAGCTTGAATTCCTTTGCAACTTGGGCCCTGAGGCAGAAGTCGCTTCGACAACACAGCAAGTGGTTAATTTTAAACAGACTTTGTCACAGTGCTGATACAGAAGCCTTGGTTACAATTTATTGCCCACTTCGTTATGCCATACAGTTTGAGCGTGAAGAACATATGAAACAGTCAGACAGTTAACGCCATATATGGTACTGCCTAGGGTAGAGGTACCATAAAAGGTACCGGTACCTTATACGGTACCACCACAAAACCCGAAGGTAGTGGTACCATATATGGTACAGGTGCCTAGGGTAGAGGTGCCATAAAACGTCGCGTCTTGGCCATGGGTAGTTTACGCTATCCCGTGTGTCACGGCGGCCCCGGCACCCGTGGAAGCGGTGTGTTTGTGGGTTCGAAACCTGTCGAGGCGATGGGAAGTAGTCGACACAAAGCCCAACCCAGGCCATCGAAAGTCAGCAATGGCAAGTAGATAAATGGGGACCGAACCGGCGCTGTCTTGCACACACCGACAGTAAAAGGGGAGGGTTGTTGTTAAGGAGACTGCCGGACCTTGTGTCTCTTCCTGCTCTATAGCAGTTGGCTACTCCTAGTCCGAAAGGACAAAATGTTACAACAACAACATAAAAGGTACCGGTATCTTATACGGTACCACCACAAAACCCGAAGATAGTGATACCATATATGGTGCAGTGCCTAGGGTAGAGGTACCATAATAGGTACCGGTACCTTATACACGGTACCGGTACCTTATACACGGTACCACCACAAAACCCGAAGGTAGTGGTACCATTAAAGGCACCGGCACCATATATGGTACCCATACCCTCATAGGCACCGGTATCATATATGGTACCGGTACCTTATATGGCGTTAAGTGGCTGACTGTAAAATAGACGAATTTGCTCGAAATGTTCGTAAGTGGCATGCAGTTGGTGTTTCAGCTCAATTCAGTAGACTCTTCGGGTGTTCCCAGTAGACGTCCTCTTGACTGTTGAGCTCCAGGAATGAGTACGTGAAGCTAAAATTATTTGTTTTCTGTATGATTGACCTCACCCAATCACCTACTCTGGTGCAGGCTGGTCATATAGATTCAGAACGATGTGGTCGGTGGCGCGTGGGTCGCAAGTATGGACCTTTGTTTTAGGCCCGTTTATCAGGCCACACTTATCCCCCTTTCGAAATGCCGTTAGTTGACCGGTGTGAGTGCCGTATTTAAATATCAGAACCATGTGACGATCAGTCTTTGGACAGGTTGGGTCTTCTCTCGTACGGAATCTGCCCGTTTTACCTAGTACAGTGTATATGTACAATTACTGTAGCAGGCATCCTAAATTAACACCAATAGAGAACCGCAATTGTACTTCTCTCTTGCACAATTCCCGATTTTTCTTTTGGCACATGCGTCACATAAAATTCCAATTCCCTACAGTACATCATACATGTAGTTGGGAGGAATGGGGGTACAGTATTTACCCTGGCCCGATTTTCGGAGAAAATTCCCCCCCAGCCGCATTCTGGGGGGATTGTTTAAAACCCTTATTTGGGTTACTGAAACTAATAATCGTGCTTCTGGAGCAACCCAAATTTGGGTTCCGAAACCCTATTTTGGGTTTCATAGAGCCTAAACAGGGTTCCGGAACCCTAATTTGGGTTTAAAAGCCGCTAAATAGGGTTCCGGAACCACAAATTTGGCTTCAAAATCTCTGAAAAAGGTTCCAGAAATGCACTTAGGATTTTTACCCGATTTATAGTCCTGAAAACCCTATTTTGAGCCCAAAAAAGTTCGCTGAAACCCCTTTGGGCATAGTGTTGAAACCCTATTTTGGATCAGAAAAATTCGCCCCCAACCGAAAACCCAGCAGTACTGTACATGTATAGAGGTTGTCGAAAAATACATGCATTTATTTCCAGCTTTCGATCTCATCTGAAAGCATGCAACGACCGATACGTTAAAACAAAACCCCGGTCATTTGAAAAATGTTGGTGGAAAGTACTGTTGTTTGTGTATACACATACACATTTACCATACACAAAAACACACATTGTTTTTTCAATGTGTATACACATACACATACACATACACATTGAAAATTCTGATACACATTACCATACACATAAACAGTACTCAAAATGTGTATTTTTGTGTATGTGTATTTGATCAGCAAAAGTAGATAAGCAGAATCGTAAAATTTCGATGTTTTTGCTGCAGTATTAAACAGTAGAAATCTTCATGAAGCCTTAAAATGGGCTAACTAACTCGATTTCAAAGCTATCCAAGGTTTCAAGCAGCAGACATTGAGAGATTTGACTTTCCTAGCATTTATGACTAAAAATCTGCCAAAAAATTTGCATTTTCAGTACAATACACATACACAAATATACACAAAAATACACATTGTTTTATTGAATGTGTATACACAAATTACCATACACATTTGAAGGTAAATGTGTATACACATACACATACACATACACAAACGGAAAATCCAATACCAAACAACAGTAGTGGAAAGACGAATAATCTTCACCTGGAAAGACTTGTTGACCGATCTTGAGAAATCCGGTCCACCAACACTTTACTGATCCCACTGTTAAGTTAACAACCTTAGACTTGAAACCGTTTCTGATCTTCCAAATCCACTCTTTATCTGCATTTGCACCCGAGACCAAAGCCAAACTGACAACAATCAGAAACAGAATCTGCATTATTTCTGAAATTATGCCTCTCTTACATAAACCTGTCAACTATTGTTGATTGGGTATAACGACCCATATTTGGGTGTAGCCAAATTATTACGTAATTTGAAAATGAGGTGAAGAAATTAATGCGGACGATTATCTGGGGGAGGGGGTACGAAAATAGACAATAATACCATTACGTAATTTTTGCACGCCCCCTTACTTTAGAACCCAACAGTGGGTTTCCAGATGCCCAAAAATCCGCTGGGGCACTTTTGCCTAAAAATCGGGCTTGGGGCCGGCCCTCCTTATGTAACTTTAGAATCATGTAAGCGCGCCCGCCCGTAACGCCCGTTGTCATATATATAACCATACTCTAATCTGTATCTGTATTTATAGTGCGTGGAGCGCGGGGCGCTACATATAGCTTCCTGAGAAAATACAGTTGTAACCGCATGAAAGCTGACAGTATTGCTGAAGTGGTAATACTGGTTAGCTAACATTAGCAGAAAAAGCACGGTACAAACAAAGCAGTTTTTCACATTTACATAATCGCCGGCCGATGATTCTGTTGCGCATATTTAAAGGTGGGTTCTATGCAATTCAAACCGTTTGATAACCAGTTGCACCGACAGAACAGTAGTGTTGTTATGACTACTAGTCAAAGTCAACGTCATAGTTAATACTTTTGTGATATTGCAGTCGAAGTTTGACTTTTTTGACTACCTTGACCATCACAAATACGTAGTCAAACGAAAACCACATAGTCAAACGGTTTGACTATGATTACATTTTGTTAAAAGTAGCAAGGTTTTCACCTGCATTTTACCGCTTTTTTGCTGTTCGCAACAAAATATTCTGCAAACTTGATACGTTTCAAAGAACTTTAGAACACTCAGACCTAACAATCTCTTTTCAAAAAGTTTTAAACAGAAACAGAAAAAACTAATATGCACTCATGCGCATACATGGGCCGAAAGATCCTGAGCGGGGTTTTGGAGGTACCGTATATGCCTTTGCACAAAAAGTTATAAAGATTTTTCGAAAAAAACGGAATGGCATTTTGCGGCAATTTCGTAGTTTTCGGTGATTATCTCGGTAACCAGCTACGATCTAGAAACGGGAGTACCAGAATCTGAAAGGTCATTGGAACAGCTACAAAACGATATGCAAGTCTGGATCCTAGCTTAAGAAACGAATGAAGCGTGATCGTTTGAATTGAGGGTGTCAGAGGTATTAAAATGAGCCCGAAAATTGCAATTGCTGCCGACCCAACTTTGAGGGCGTGTAGCTCCGGTTGCGGGCGGTTGCTGGTGGCCGGGCCGGGCATGCACCGTTGGTCCTCGACTGTGCTCTATTTTAAGAGGTATAAATATCAGCTAGATCCGTGAGATGACCCTGCTTGCCCCCTCAAAGCTGACTTTGTCACAAAATGCATCTTAAAACTGCAAATGCCGATTTCAATTATGATTCAGATGTGAATAAAAATATGCTTTTCTAATTCAGAATAGTTGCTGTTTCTGCTGCTATGTTTCAGTCTTGACTACCTTTTTTATTTAATTGTCATTGCCAACCGAGATCGGGCAGACATGTATAGTGGGGGGTCAGCGGAATCGGCCGATATGGTGTGCATTGGACATCCCTATGGCCCCAAAGTAAAACCCTAAAACAGTTCCGCCCAACTCCCTCTGGGTAGCCAGCAATGGCCATCCATGGTTCTCTATGATGGGGCCATTTTCCATAGTAAAACGCCAAAACACCCCTCACGGAAATGACCTTTTCTCTGGGGGGCGAGCAAACTCAGGCCCGTGCTATGCAGCGTTCGAAAGCTCACATCATGGGCTTTCAGAATCTGTAATAAAATTTATGGTGATTTTTGTTGTTTCAAAAATAATCGATCCCGAAGTATCGATTTATCACGATTTTATCAGTTTTCAGCAGCCAAATAAAATGGTTTGGCATGAAAATTTGATGAGTATACTAGGTTTTCTGACACGGCAAATTCAATGGCGTGATCCATTTGTGCATAGGACCATGTGATCAATCGATAGCCAGCAATGGCCATCCATGGTTCTCTCTGATGAGGGCCATTTTCCGTAGTAAAACTCCAAAACACCCCTCATGGAAATGAACGTTTCTCTGGGGGGCGAGCAAACCCAGACCCGTGCTATGCAGCGTTCGAAAGCTCACATCATGGGCTTTCAGAATCTGCAATAAAATTTATGGTGATTTTTGTTGTTCAAAAATAATCGATCCCGAAGTATCGATTTATCACGATTTTATCAGTTTTCAGCAGCCAAATAAAATGGTTTGGCATGAAAATTTAATGACCATACTAGGTTTTCTGACACGGCAAATTCAATGGCGTGATCCATTTGTGCATAGGATCATGTGATCAATCGGTAATCAGTACTTGACCCATTATTGATTTTCTTGTTGTGCATCCAATACAACCACACAGACCAGATGTTAGGAGATTTCTGGCATGCTGATTTCGATTATGTTATCCATTAATAGCCATGATCTCTGTGTCAATCAATATCTGATATCGATCGGCTATAAAGTATCGATTTTTTGTTACACAACCGATAGACCCAGACCAGATGATAGAGTTTTTCTCGCATATAGTACGGTATGTATAGTACATTAGTTCAGTTACACAGCATCATGTAAGTGTGGATGTAATTTGAGTTGTTCTTGAAGTGTGACAACTGTCGGGTTCTCGCGCACTGAAAACAGTTGGTAAGCTACACACGCAGAAGTAAGCTATGTGTGGTAGTAGTTATGAACGATATCATGGTTAATCGGCATGCAAGAAAACCACTAACATTATTAGCCTGTGTAGTTGGAATATCTGCACAGCAAAAAATCGATAATCAATCGATATTGATAATCGAATTAAAATGCGATGGTAGCTCTAGAACGATATCATGGTTAATCGGCATGCAAGAAAACCACTAACATTATTAGCCTGTGTAGTTGGAAAATCTGCACAGCAAAAAATCGATAATCAATCGATATTGATTATCGAATTAAAACGCGTTGGTAGCTCTAGAACGATATCATGGTTGAAATTGGCATGCTAGAAAACCACTAACATTATTAGCCTGTGTAGTTCGATCATTTGCACAGCAAAAATTGGATAATTGATCAAATATCGATTATCGATTGATCACGTTATCATAGCTGTAAATTGATGTCGCAAATGAATTTGGCATAGCAGAAAACCCCCAATTTGGTAATCCCATTTTCCTTCTTAGCTGATTTAGTGAGGTGCTGAAAACTGATAAAATCGTGATAAATCGATATTTCGGGATCGATTATTTTTGAAACAACAAAAATCACCATGAATTTTATTGCAGATTCTGAAAGCCCATGATGTGACCTTTCGAACGCTGCATAGCATGGGTCTGAGTTTGCTCGCCCCCCAGAGAAACGTTCATTTCCGTGAGGGGTGTTTTGGATTTTCACTACGGAAAATGGCCCTCATCAGAGAGAACCATGGATGGCCATTGCTGGCTATCGATTGATCACATGATCCTATGCACAAATGGATCACGCCATTGAATTTGCCGCGTCAGAAAACCTAGTATGCTCATCAAATTTTCATGCCAAACCATTTTATTTGGCTGCTGAAAACTGATAAAATCGTGATAAATCGATACTTCGGGATCGATTATTTTTGAAACAACAAAAATCACCATAAATTTTATTACAGATTCTGAAAGCCCATGATGTGAGCTTTCGAACACTGCATAGCACGGGTCTGAGTTTGCTCGCCCCCCAGAGAAAAGGTCATTTCTGTGGGGGGTGTTTTGGCGTTTTACTATGGAAAATGGCCCCATCATAGAGAACCATGGATGGCCATTGCTGGGTACCCAGAGGGAGTTGGGCGGAACTATTTTAGGGTTTTACTTTGGGGCCATAGGGATGTCCAACGCACACCATATCGGCCGATTCCGCCGACCCCCCACTATACATGTCTGCCTGATGGCCGCCCGATCTCGGTTGACAATGACAATTAATTAAACACACTGTTAATCACTTTGAGGTTGAAAGACAGAAGCGACAATGACCGCCTTTTGGACATTTTCGACTCTGATAATTTTGGCAAACCAGCGGCCGCAAACAGATGCACACCTTCACCCAATCATAGTCCTTCTGTCTGAACTTGCACAGGCCCCCTTCTTTGCAGACTGAAAAGATTTGATTTTGTAGTTGCTACTGTACGTAAACTACCGTTTCTTCAGCTAAGTATTAGTAGCTCAAGCCCTACGTATTTATGTTTTAAAACGTGCAACAACCGTATTTTTGTTTCAAAACGTTCTATTTTAGTAATTCTTGCTGTAAACTATGATTTTGGTTTTAGTTTGCTTTCTGTACATTTTCCTATACTGTATGTAAAGTTATCAGGAAAATCTTCCTTATTTTGAATTCTTTCAGTTCAGTGTCTCTAATAACCTGAGGGTTGCCGTGGTGTCTAAAAGTGGAGGGCAGGCTAGTAAAGAGAAACCCTGTTGTCGGTCTGTGTTCTACTTTGGGTGCAATCCCATCTAATTCTTAGGTAGGTTAGCGACTGTATGGATGGCGGCTAGTCTTTCACTAATCATAATCACAACGCGATGTAGTTTTAGCCAAGCTGGGTGCTGTTTTTCCTTCTCGTTCTAGTGACTCTCGTCTTGACAACTCAAATCGGTTGAGAATTGCGGTTGCAACAGCAAAAAATCTGAGGGGTTGTTGTTTCTTGAATGACCCTAATGTACGTATGTTTTAGTTTTGCCTAAGCTTTTAATACAAATTTTATTAGCAATAATCTCTCTCAAACTTTACTGCAAATGTCACTCAATGTATGTATCTGTACAGATACTCTAAGAAATCAGAATCTTACTGCGAATTGGGTTCACAGAACATAGACAAGTGGATATTAGCAAGAAACACACTAGACAACCGAGTGAAGACATTTTATTTTGCCACTGCAATCAACAAACGAGAGACAGCATGAGAAGTTGTAGATAGACACTAAACTACATAACTGTGATCAGTACCAATTTTGCCTATGCATCAGCAGGTCATCATCAGTCAGTGAGCAAACCAAAAATAGGCCTAGAAACAGCTTTAGGAGTTAAAGTAAAACAGGATGAAATGGTAAAATGTACAGTTGAATTCATCAAATCAGGCAGACAGTAAAAGCGTTGGATCGGAAGCATACAGTACAAGCCACAGAAGTTATACGATTTTGCGCGAGACACAGAAAATAAGTTTGAGGACTGGTTGTGTTCAAGAATAGGGCGTTACGTGACTTAATTGCTGCTTGGCATAAAAACTCTGTGCTGCTAAAAGACGAGACTTATTCAGGCTGACTCATAATAAAACTAATGAACTTCAGCACAGTAGAATGCCAAACTAAAAACCCAACTCATAGAGCTAACTGTCTGCCCTTCTATTTAAAGCATTGAAATCATCTTTTGAGAACTCAACTTTCCAGGCAGAAAAGTGCATCTACAAAGGGACTGCTGAAATTAACCTTACCTCTGCTATTTATAGAGGCCTGATTCAAAATGATACCAAGGCAGAAAAACATAACCTTTCTCCAGAAGCTAAATAAAAGCCTAAACCACTGCCCATAACTACCAGTTTTTCCTGTTCAGTGGTGGCTACTTCTACTGTAAGTCTGACTTTCTTTCTGCAACTGAAGATTGTAAAAACCGGAGTTTCCGCCTATAAGACAAGACCCCTCCAGTTATAAGACCCGGGTCCTAAAACTGGGTTTCTTTTCCGATTATAAGACCCGGGACTTATAGCAGGTGGTCTGTCAGGGGCATTTTCCAGTTATAAGACCCGGGTCTAAGCTCAGAATGGTGTGTTTTCGTGTATATTTTTTACAAGATAACTAATATGAATATGGAGTTTTTGAACACAATTCGTTCAAGAATCGTTCTAAAACCTGCATAATATAGGGAAAATTCTTGATTTGATAGGTTTAGATAGCTGTTGTAAGCATATTGGAGCTTCTAAGTTGCCTAAGTTTTCAAAACTTGTTTAAAACTGAGCTATTCAGATTTAAACGTATGTACAGTCAATTGTTGCAAAGATCAAAACCAGTGTATTTCATACTTTTCATGCAGAATATCAAGTTTTAATTGTAAAATATAGATTTTGCATCTGCAAGACCCGGGTCTTATAACTGGTGCAAAAATGTGACCCCAAATTTAGGCATTTTCCGTTATAAGACCCGGTCTTATAGGTGGAAAACTCCCCTAAGCCAAAAGTTGACAAGTCTATATGAGGCGGTTTCAGAAAGAATGCAGACTTTGTTTCTGATCGTTGTCAGTTTGGCTTTGGTGTTCGGTGCAAATGCCGACAAACAGTGGATTTGGTTGGTCAGAAACGCTCAGAAGACAAA